>JASDQU010245251.1:49700-81010 GCA_032191745.1 Picea mariana | reverse complement strand
CGGAGGCCAAAGGGGAAGCTAAGGAATATTAGCCCTCTTCGGAGCTTGGGAGTTGGAGGAGTTGGGGCACCTTGCATCAAAAGTCCCGAAGTCGTGAAATGTGATGTGCCCTTTGGGTTAAGCTTGTGGTCATGGGAATGGTCACGTGAGTGGAGGGAGCTAACGGTCGTTAATACCTTTTCGAAGCTCGGGAGTTGGGGAGTCAGGGGTGGCTCATATGTCGAAGTCCCGACACGCGAAGTCTAGAAACAATTTTTGAGTAGGTGCGTGGTCACAACCCATGGTCGCGTGGAGGTGAAGCTCGCGCTTGGTGCTTAGTCACCTAAGCGGAGTTTCATAGAAAGGACATGTGAATTTGTTTAAATAGAGGTTCCAATAGGGAATCGAAGAGCTGCTCTAGATCAACAGAGTTAAGAATGATCCTTGGCCAGGAGGTCAGACTGATTCCCTGACCTTTCAAAATTAGGAACCATGAATGGAGTTTCTGTCCTTTAAGAAAATCAAATTTTTTTTATGCCCTATTGTGGGTGTGTTATAAAATGGTATCAGAGCATGGTTACAACACTTAACCTGCTTGGGCTCATGGACGAGTCACTTAAAAACTCTATTTGGAGTACTTTTAAAAAGAATGACACTCTACCTTACCTCTTTCTTACAAAATCTGATTTAAGAATGTTATTAAAGAAAGGAATGAAACTTTCTACTGCGTGTATGCATTTAAGAAATTGAACCGTGTATTTTTCATGAACTAATAGACTGTTAGCTAACAATAAGTGTTTTGTCAACACTCAAGTAGTAAGTAAATCACAGAAAAACTCCAATACTAAAGGATGGTGACATGTCATGAAGTGGGGGATGGCTCCCACAATAGAGGTGAAGAATATGATAAAAGGAGGGTGGTGAAAACCCCTCCAGATCTAGCTAAAACTGTAAGAAGCCTCAGGGCCGAGTTACAGAGTTTCAAGGTTGACAACGAGAGATTGATAAAGGATCAAGAGAAACAAACATAAATTAATGCAGTCTTGCTATAGAGCTTATCCGACATACAGAGGCAACTGCATCACGAACCTGCAACCAGTCATGTGGACCGATGACACAAGAAGAGGAGTCAGAGTCCACCTGAGACCCAAAAACATGACTCCATAAGTGACCCCACTAGGATAATTACCATGAAGAAGGTCCAACCTGAAGGCAGGGGACACTCATCGGGAGAGTCCTTTGGAAAGGAAGTTGACAACTCTGAAGGATCTTCTAGTAGCAAGGCCAACTCGCATTCTCAGAGGAAAGGAAAGAGAAGGAAGCGTTCCAAAACCCGTGGTCCTGAAGAGTCCAAGAAAGCCAAACCACCCTTTTTCGACGGACAAATTAAGAAGGGAGAAGAGGCGGAATCTTGACTGCTTGGTTTAAAGAAGTATTTCAGAGTCCATGACTACTCTGAAAACTTGAAGGCTCGAATAGCCATCTTCAACCTGAATGGAAAGGCTTCCATATGGTGGGAAGACCTTAGGAATGTGAAAGGAGTCCATGAGAAGGACTTGTCATGGAAATAGTTTGAGAAATACTTCAGGAAGCAGTATTTGTCAGAAAAATACATGGATGGGAAAACAAAGGAATTATACGAACTCCGACTAGGACAACTCACCATAGAGGAATTTGTCAATAAATTCCCTGAATTACTGAGGTATGTACCCTACATAAAAGATGAAAAAGCAAAAATGTATTGGTTCATTAGTGGGTTACCTCAGACCTACTGGGATAGGATTGAGTTCGATGAACCAAGGACCTTAGAAGAAGCTATCCAGAAGGCGAGGTATGTAAATTCTAACCTTGTACAATATCTACTGCAAACATATATTCATAAAAAGAACAAAAAAGATACAATGGAAAATACAAACATTACACAGAGATTTTTCCCCTGGAAACACAAACCAGGAAAACCAACATATTCTATATTATTCATCATGTTAAAATGTTTACAATAGAAAATACATATAGGAGCTAGCGACATCCAAAACCCTAACCCAATGACCTGGATTAGTCCAAAACCCTAATTCCTTAATCGGAAATAGAAAACCATTGGCAAAGAAACTATGTGTCGAAAAACCACCTAAATATAATGTGGTCCCGATGCCGAATTTTGTTTTTCGGGGCTGCTACCCCCGAACCCCCTACAGCCCCCCTCTAACCCCCCTGCATGCTCGATGCATATGCTCAGACACTATTGCTAATGCAAAGAATATAACACATACCCAACAAGGTATTGTTATGAACAGTTTGGGAGTAAGACAAGACCCCCTGAGGACTGGAAGAAGAAGAGTAGTTTGGGATTCCAAAATAAAAGGTTTAACTCCTCAAGATTTAAGAACTATGGAAAAGATTCTAGGGGGATCCTTCCTGCTAGAAGTGTATATCAGAAAAATTCCCCCCCTCAAAGTGGAAATAAACCTTTTCAGACAGTCCCAACAAAGACCAATAACCTAAAGAAGGAACCCTTAAAATGCTGGGGTTGTGGAGAAAATCATAGATTGAGGGACTACCCACATAGACAACCAAACAATAAGGGGGTCTAAAATATCCAAGAATCTACCACCGTCAATGATGTGTCTAGGAGCATACCACGAATCTATGCAACCCTAGACGACAATCAAGCCGACCACCAAGCTTCAGTAGTGGAGCTGGAAGGTATGATTGCCAACCATCCAATTTCTATTTTAATTGACCCAAGTTCTAATTTGAGTTATGTAGCCCCTCAGGCTACATCAACAATAGTCTAAAAAGATCCTTATTTAACAATTAACATTGGAGCTTTGGGTAAACTCAATTTTAAGATGCCTATAATGAATTCAAATTTTATCACTAATCTATGATATATTTTTTTATGTGCATTTATAAGTTCTTATGCCACTTATGATGGAAAATAATGAATAAGAAAAATATCAAAAAAATGTAACATCAAAAGGCATACATATAATATTTTAATACAAAAGAAATAACATTTGTACACATCATGGATCATTCAAATTTTCATAGTATCCACATAGGGATTTTCAAAGCATAGAAAGGAATGTGAAGAACAAATCTAAAAGGAACTAGAATAAGGTTATATTCACCTTATTCTAGTGAAGAGAAAACCACAAATAATGTGGCCCATCGAAGAATCCATTGAGTTGAACTCCTTCACTACTCTTTCGGGTAGCTTTGTGGGAACTATATTTTAGTAAGAGGAATTCGTAGTGTGACACCTAATTACCATATTCTATGGAACAACTTCTAGCATAATTATCAACGAAAAATGATATAGATCCAACTCAAAAGGTAGCTAGAGAGAGGTTTTCAATCTTGAGAGAACAAGTTGCAGTGAGTCTCCTTAGAACTATTTTACATTTCACTATTATAAATCTCAATACATTCATTATTTACAATCAAAAATTGAATTTGCAACACCAATTTCTCACTTTCTTAGGTCTCCATGGTTGGATTTTAGGTTACAATGCAAGGTTACAATAAAGGATCACTTGTTCTCCTTAGTGTTAGTGGAGGTTCAATCATGTGTTCAACTCCCTGCTCTAGAGTTTAGATCAAGTGATTTATGTGCATATTATTTAAAAGACATAAGAATTTTATTAATAATTAGTTTAAAACATACATGGAACAACAATAATCTCAATGCTCGTTAGAATAGATTCGATTTTAGTAGTAATAACCAATATAACTAGCATTGGATGAACAATAATGATTATTCAAGCTAACTATTATTGGATTTTTGTGCATATTAGATGGTAGGCACATTAATATTGCATGGAATCTTTTTCCCCTAGTTGTTTGAACTCTTACATATTTATTATATGAGTTTCATTAGAGTTTGTAGGTTTATTAGCACTACCCTCATTTTCAGGGAAGTGGGGTTCCTTTTGGTACACCTAATTGCCTTAGTGAATTATTTGGTACAACTAATTACCTTAGTGAATTATGGTTTATTTCAAGGGATGGAAAATAATAATTTAATAATAATAACAACAATTTATGATTGATAATAAATAATAATAAACTATTTGAGTTATCATACCTTGGTAGAGGGAAAGGAAGAGGGGGATGAGGATAAGTGAAAGAGGAACAAGAAGAGGGGAAGGGAGAATAAAAATAAGAGGAGGGATGAATAAAAATAGGAGTGGAAGAGGAAGAGGGAAAAGGAATGGAAGGAGAGGGGAAGGAAGAGGGAGAGAAAGAGGGGAGGAGAAGAAGAGGAAAAGAAAAAGAGGGAGAGGTAATCCTTAAACATATATATTTTTTTGAAAATTCATAAAACCCTAATACCATCCCTTTAAAAATTAAATCCAAATCCCATCCCATTTTAAATCCTATTCCAAATAAAACCCAAATTCCATTTGAAATCTTGGCTTAAAGTTACAAATTAGAAAAACAAACGGGGAAAATGACAAAAAACTTACATTGGAATCCAATGACTCTGATCATATCCTACAAATATCCTTTGCTTGGTCCTACTAAGTGCTCTACAAATCACTTTTATCTTAAACAATCTCTACCTCACATGTCCATGTGAAAATGAAATGAGAGGAACTCCCTTTTTTCAATTTATGTTAGAAATAAACAGATAGGGAAATGCAAACTTCGAGTTTACATCACTTGTTTTCCTTTTTTTTGAGCTTCATGTTAACCATGTGACGACTATTATGATGACAAGAAAAATCACACTTTTTTTCAAGCCATCATAGTGTAGTTCGACATTATTGCAACATCATTTATTTCAACATGAAACCTTTCTCTATTTTCTCCCCGTTTAAAGTTTTTTCCACTTTTTAGTGATTTTTTTTGGCAATAATATTGATTTTTAAGGGCACAATTTCTAACCAGTTGTAATTTTTTTTTAAATATTTTTTAACAAAAATGGGTATAATTATATTATCAAAAGAGTTGTAACTATGCTTAACATCAAAAGAGTACAAACTTGGCTTGCTAGATAATGGGAAATATGATGGGAAAGTATTGTTTCAATACATAAAAGATCTATTCTAACATATAGAAAAATCATTGTGATTATATTTTTCCTAAAAAGCTTGCAAGTGTAAAACCTAACATTGGTTACAAGAAACAAAATTTGTTACAAGACATATAAAAGGTGATCAAAAAGAGCCTGATTTCAATGTCCACGAGAGGTCATCCTATTACTTTCAAAGCTAGCAATTGAGCCGATTGTGACACTAGGTACCCATTGTTTGTTGTTGTTGACCCTGTTTCACTTGCTTCTTGGATCTATGTTCTGATATCTTTTTTCATCAAAGATGCTATGTTTAGTTGAAGTAACCGATTATCCCTCCTAAAATCTTGAATGGTCTTGTCTGGGTGGTTCACCACCTCTGAAATAAATATTATTTCTCTGTACCTATGTTCCTCTTGTCCTGATGGTTCACCACCCTTGAAATAACTTTTATTTCCCTATCCCTATTCTCCTCTTGTCCCCTAATTGTTTCCTCAATGTGTGTGATATCATTCTTGATAGCCAGGAGCACTACATTTTGAACCCCTTAATTTTGACCTCATGCATCTCACACCCATTGTAGGGGGAAAATGGTTTGTGAGTATGCCACATTTTGAACATCAACCCCTTCTCTCACACCAACAATTCTTCACAACGAACCATGGGCTCTATGCAGTTATTCCTAGTCAACCAATGTTCGCACCTCGGGGGATTATAGGGAGGAGCTTCAATCCTGTGCAAGGTTTTAAAATCATAGAAAGATGTCATTGGAACCCATAGATACCAGCTCATGAAGGGCCATTTGCATCCCCTACAAATCTAAATGGTTTTCCCTTCAGTTCCAAGAACTTCGTTAAAATAACCATTTTCCATGATAACTCGGTGTGTGAATGTGGGAAATAATTCCCGCCTACGACAAGCAATTGATGCAGATCAGATTGATAAGGTCGCTCACCTTGCAACCTTAGCACGAGATGGAGAGAAATGTTTGATAGTGTGATGTGAATGACCTCCATGCATCATACCTTCTTGTACAATTTACACTTGTGATGGATTCATTGATATATGGTGTTCATAAATGTGGTTGTTGACATAGGGGGATCCCCTAAATTTTATTTATTTTTTATTGGGCTAATCATAAGCTTAAGGAAGAAAAATTTGATATTCAACCTGATTTTCTTTTAATGTGCCTTTCTCTAGAGTGTAATCCTCCTTTGCAAGTGTATTATCCTCATAGTTCATATCCCTGAGAATGCGATAATATTTAATTTTCCAAAAATGTTGCTCTTATTTTACAATTCTCCATAAATATCTATATAGAATGTGGTGATTTTTCCATAGTTTCCTTAAAATACTCTTGATGATTAGCTTTGAATCCCCTATGACAATTATATCTTTGTGTTGTTCTAAATTGACTAATTTCAATCCCATAAATAAATCCATTACCTTAGTTTGAATGTTGGTAGCCCAATCTAATCCCCAATAAAATATTTTTCCTTTTTGTCCTTCAGGGTCAAAGATCACCCCCCCTACCCTCAAACAAGTTGTAATTTTAAATCTGAAAAAGACATTGATTTTGGAAGCACCATTTTTTTATTCAAGGGTTGATTTTAAGGTTTTATTTTCAATGGTACTAGTTGTTGAAGCCATGGTTTTAAATAAGTTGTAATTTTAACCCTAGAAAAATAACAGGCGATTATAGGAGCACCACTTTTTGATTCAGGGGTTAATTTTAAGGTTTTGGTTGTAATGGGAGTGGTTGTTAAGGCCACGGTTTCAAAAGAATTGTAGCTTTAACCCTAGAAAAAAAGGAGGTGATTCTAGGAGCACCATTTTTTTATTCAAGGGTTTATTTTAAAGTTTCTGTTGTAATGATACTGGTTGTTAAGGCCACATTGTTAAAAAAGATGTAATTTTAACCTTGGAAAAAAAAGGAGGTGATTTTGGGAGCACCACTTTTTTATTCAAGGGTTGATTTTAAGGTTTTGGTTGCAATGGTACTAATTTTTAGGCCCACAATTTTAAAAATGTTGCAATTTTAACTCCAAAAAAGGGGCGCGGTTTTGGAGAACCATGTTCCAATTGGGGATAAAAATAAGCACTAAATGCAACCTCTGAAAAAATGAGAACTCTTGAGGGTTTTTTTCAAGTTGGTAATTATCTTTGTTCACACCAAACTTATGAATGCAAGAATATATGTGATTCAAATCATGCATAAACATCAATCTGATTTACATCTAAAAATGTGGGGAAGATGATGAGCTATGAATTGTTAGATACACATATGTGAAGTGTCTATTCAGGTGGCATATGTGGATTATTTGCACTTTGGCATTGGATCATATTAATGAAACATAATTTGTATTTGTATTTGTATTTTTTCTTTCTTTCTGTACACCACGGATTTTGTGTCTTGCTGTGAACATTGGGATCATCTGTTATTCGGATCATTAGGATTGTGTTGATTTTTGAGGCCTATAAGATTCTTCAATTTCCAATAGATTAGATTATTTTATTGTATCCTTGTTTGGGTCCTTCAAAATCTCTAGCTTTGTAATGGATGCACATAAGATTTTTTTTGGGTTTTCCTAGTCCATCTAAGATTTTTTTAGGTATTTTTGTACTTCAACATTGGGTTGTTCCCATTTGTGGAGAATTTCACCTTCCCATATTGGTTATGCTAAATATGGAAATGATTAAGTTGTAGTTTTGATTTGTCACTATATGGGGCAATGTAAGGTAAGGTTATTGAGTTTTCTTAAGTTCTCAATTTGGAGTTGGTTTGTTCTTAGATAATATTGAGTACATCCAAAAACATAGATAATGATACGAGAAAATTGTTGTTGTTGAGGTGTTGATTGTTGGTTGAGATCCCTAGGAAAACAATATAGAAAATGTAGAAAAAATAAGGGTTTTTGAAGAGAAACGAGGAAAATGTGGGTGCTTTTTCAATGATATTAATGAGTAACATGAAGTTTACAACCAACTATTTGTTAACATGGAAAGGAATTCAATGTTTACAGTGAAAGAAAAGTCCATAAGGGTTCCAATATATGAGAAATAGGAATCGATCTCATGCAAAACATTTGCAAATGGCAATGCAGACAATCCAAATTATTTTGATGTTGAAGATTAGTCATAGGATCTACCATATAATTCAAATATAGTAACTTGTAATGATGATGAGGAGATTCATCCAATTTACATCCATATTTAGTATTCACACATAATACATGAAATGTATGATTCTACAACTATGATTTATGGATTTCCAATATTTTAACATATCATTTATGATATTATTATTGCTTAGATATATTTTTCATATACATTCATAATTTACATAGTCTAGATAAATGTCAATTATATATGCACAATACTTGATGATATTGCATGGTTGAGGATAAATATCATCAAGCATGAGATGAAGTTATTCTCTGCATTTTATGCATAAGCCTTTATGGTTTTTTGTTTTAAAAAAATTGATGGATTCTCACAAAAGGAGGGAGCTTATTTCTTTGAGATAGTTTCCTTTGCAAGCTCTATGATAATGAGTTTAGCTTCATGCTTTGTGAAGAGTCAAATAATGGATTATCCAATGCTTGATGGTTTTCTCATTATTATTGCAACATTTCCTTCCATTCCACGATCAAAGATCATTAATTGAATCTTTTGTCAATAATCCAGATATGCAACAACAACAAACACATTTTTAAACTATTGTGAGAGACCATTTCTTGTAACACACCCACAACAGGGCATAAAAAAATATTGATTTTCTTAAAGGACAGAAACTCCATTCATGGATCCTAATTTTGAAAGGTCAGGGAATCAGTCTGACCTTCTGGTCAAGTATCGTTCTTAACTCTGTTGAGCTAGAGAATCTCTTTGATTCCCTGCTGGAACCTCTATTTAAACAAATTCACA
This sequence comes from Picea mariana, assembly GCA_032191745.1. Lineage (NCBI taxonomy): Eukaryota > Viridiplantae > Streptophyta > Pinopsida > Pinales > Pinaceae > Picea > Picea mariana. The sequence continues at coordinate 72,087 of JASDQU010245251.1, read as the reverse complement.
AGTCCTTTATATGAAACTCTTCTTAGGTCACTAAGAACCAAGTGCGAGCTTCACCTCCACATGACCACGGGTTGTGACCGTGCGCCTACTCAAAAAGTGTTTTGAGACTTCGCGTGTCGGGACTTCGAGGTATGAGCCACCCCTAACTCCCCAACTCCCAAGCTCCGAAAAGGGCTTAATGATCGTTATCTCCCTCCACTCACGTGGCCATTCCCATGACCACAAGCTTAACCCAAACGATGCATCGCATTTTGTGACTTCAGGACTTTGGATGCAAGGCGTGCCAACTCCTCCAACTCCCGATCTCCAAAAATGGCTAACATTCCTTAGCTTCCCCTTTGGCCTTCATCCATGTGACCAATCACTATGACCCGGGGCCTAACTCTAAAGCGCGTCGGAGTTTCGCATATCACGAGTTCTCACGACTTCCCTCTTTGAATTTTCCACCCTGCAAGTCAACGAAATGTTGAGCTCTCACCATGTGTCCTCCTTGATGGATGACCACGATTAAATCGTGATTTCGCACATCTCAAGTTCAAACAGTTATGTTCTTTGACCTTCTTGCTCTGTGAATCAACGAAATGCTGATCTCTCGCCATGTGTCCTTTTCGATGGACAGTCTTGATGATTTCAGAACTTGTCTCGTGCACCTTCCTCTGGATCCAACGGCTATTGGTCCACGTGCTTCAGATCTGACGGCTCAGATTTGTTTTCCTCCTGCACTCACTTCTCGCTGTCTGGACATGGATTTCAACAGTCCAGATCTTCTCCTCTATCATTGGGTCCTTATGGAATTTCGAATTTCCACGTACTCCTTGCATTAATCCATTCGCGTCGGATCGACGGTCCACGACCTTCCTTGATCTAACGGTCCAGTTCACATCGCAACTTCTAGTTTCGGCAGTTTAGTTGCGCCAATGTGTGATTCCCATGATGTGCGAACTTGTGAATACTGAAGTAGTCGAGGCGTTAATGCCTGCTCTCCTTCTTCTAGTATGGCGATTATGACAGACCTTGGATCCTCCCGAATGGATCTTATCTGTTCATCTTCCAAACGAAAGGGGTATTCCCCTTCGATACCTGAATCTTGCTATCCTTCATGAGCCTCGTCAGTTATGAAGGATTAAGAGTGTTGCGCTCTTTCTCCTAGACTTAACACCTAGAAAGGTCTTCTACACAGCTCTTGCACTCCTTCATCTAGTCTATAACTTAGGTGGTTCTTAGTCTCTTCTTGCCTTGTAGAGAGTCTGTGCATATCTACACTACCTCTCTTGAGCTTAATAGACTCTGTCCTCACAGTGATTGCGGGATTCGACCTCCGCAATTAGGGAGGTACTCACTCAACTCTAGGATAATGATGAAATTCCTTGGGGAAAGTGATTTTGAGGAATTAAACTAGAACCTAGGAAAATCAAGCAGATGTAAAAGTTCTCAAGGAACAAACACATACTCTTAATTTAATCATTCAATGCAGAAACTATTTATAGGCCTATAAAAACAAGCATGCATCCATTATTTCCAATTTAAATCTCAAGGCATAAAAACACTTATCAGAACCATAAGGCGTGATGTGACTGTTGAGAGGGGTGATCGTTTCCACCCAACCATAGGCTCAGTCACTCCCAATGGATTTATCACTGACCACCCCCAAGCTTAGGACACGATGCTCTGAGATTCAATCTCTTACTTCCAGCTCAATGGAAGTTAGGGACGAAGGTTAATCTCCTTTTTCCCATATAGGAATAGGTAAGGATGAAGGTTACTCTCCTTCGCCAGTCTCTATCTCCCTATTACCTATGATCAGAACTCGCTTGTTTACTTTCAATCCTTCCTCAAACCCAAGAGCTCTTCTCCCATCTCTACCCTCTTCGCAGGTCTCCCCCTATCCACCACACTTCCTTACTTTCCTTCCTTGGCAATATTGTGTGTGGCTCAAATCCCCCAGTCCATGGTCAGGTCCGAAAGCCTTACCGATGGGCAGTCTGCCCCATCCCTCATTAACTCTTGTGGAGGCCTTCCCACCTACCAGCCTGACGACAATTCATTCCTGATCAGAGGGTTGTTCTAATTTGAGCAAATTAATTCCAGCATGGTATTGGTTCTGTGGAGGTTAACGCAACCTTTCTAGGTTCCCTCCATTGCCTTTTCATTAGAAATCGTGGTCTCTCTCTTAGCACATCCCCTCTTTCAGCAGTCATGCAATACATAAAATTTTCTATTAAAATAATCAAAATTTGCATTCATCAACCTTCTACACAAGTTCCATCAAATCAAACATTCACACTTTTGAGTTTTCCATAGTTCCCCAACCAATATAGTTATATTTACAGACTGGGGGAAACAGGGTGTTGCAATTCCCTCCCCCTTAAAGGAACATTGTCCTTGATGTTTTATCTATCAACATGATATGTATGTACAGAAGTAAACAAAATTGGATATGCCTGTCTCATGGAATCTTCCATTTCTCGCGTAGCCTCATCTGGGCCAAAGTGTTTCCATTGCACCTTGACCTGTGCAATGGTTTGGTTCCTGAGTGATGTTTCCTTCCTATCTAATATGCACTGGGGTTCTAGCAGGAATTCTCCCTTTGGTTCCACCTGGATCACAGACCATTCAATTATATGATTAGTATCATGTATATATTTCTTCAATAATGAAACATGGAAAATATTATGTGCCTTTACAGTGGGAAGAAGTGCTAGCCTATAGGCTACGGGTCCCACTCTATCTAAGACTTCAAAGGGTCCACAATACCAAGGTCCTAATTTGGCATAGGCTCCCATTCTCAGGGAACTCTTCCGGGGTCTAACTCGAAGATAGACATGGTCTCTGGTCTTGAACTCTCTGGGAATTCTCTTTCTGTCGACGTAAATTTTCTGTCTATCCTTAGCAATCTTCAGATTTTGTCTTATTTGAACCACTTGTTGTTCCATTTCTTTCAGCATGTCAGGTTTGATTGTAATTCTATCCACTGGGTTACCCCAGTTGATTGGAATCTTGCATTGTCTACCATAGAGGACTTCGAAAGGGCTCATCCTCAAGAATTCTTGATAACCATTGTTGTAGGCAAACTCTACCAATGGTAGGTAGTCTTCCCACTTCTTAGGTTGATGCATTACATGCATCCTTAGCATGTCTTATGCTATTTGGTTCACTATTTTTGTCTGTCCATCAGTTTGAGGGTGATAGGTTGTGTTGAACAACAATTTAGTCTCAAAACTGACCATTAGGGATTTACAAAAGTTTGAAGTAAATTTGGTATCCTTGTTAGATACAATTTCCTTGGGCATGCCATGCAGTTTGAATATCTCCTTCATAAATATGTTGGCAATATCTATTGCCTTGCAAGTTGAATTGACAGGGATGAAATGAGCAGACTTACTTAGTTTGTCCACCACGAGAATGATGGCATCATTTTTCCTGGTTGACTTTTGTAATCCGGTGATAAAATCCATGGAGATGGTTTCCCATTTCCATTATGGGATTGGTAAGGGTTGTAATAATCCTGCTGGGTGTCGATGCTCTGCCTTAACTTGCTGGAAATCTAGGCACTTAGCCAGGGATGATTTTAAGGATGGAAATTTATTTTAAAATGTGGAAACCTTGGCGAATCTTACTAATCCTTCATATGCCAAGTATAAATGTTTGGCGATATTTTTGTAAAAAATTCAAATTTCTAAGGATTTTATATAGTTTTTATAAAATTTTGGCGATTTTTAAGGTAAAATAATTTTATCCTATAGAATTTGGGCGAATCATTTTTAAAATAGCGAATCTCTTTTTTGGAAAAACCATGGAAAATTAGCCCATGAGCGAAATTTAGCCCCTAAAATCATCCGTGCACTTAGCTAGATAGTTAGCTATGTCGCTCTTCAACCCAGGCCAATAGAATTTTTTCCTAGTGGTCGTGATCATATTTTGATATCCTGGGTGACTAGCATATGGTCTCTTATGCAGTTCATACATTATGAACCTCTTCAAGTCGTCACAATTTGGAATATACAATCTGTTTATGTAAGTCAGCAACCCTCCCTCGAGCATTTGGTAACCTTCATATTTTAGTCCTGTAGGTTCTTGTCTTAGGTATGAGGCCATAGTCTTGAAGAATGCATCTGTCTCTTGTGCATTTCTGACTCTTTCCCTGACATTCGTTTCACAGGTGCTCACTGCTGCTAGATGAATCATTTTTATGCTTATGTTGAGGGCATCAACCACCCTATTTTCCTTTCCTTTTATGTGTTTGATTTCGAAATCGAATTCACTTAGGGGATCCATCCACCTATCTTTTCTGGCGTTGAGTTTTAGTTGATCAAACAGGTGCCTCAACCCACAATGGTCTGTCATAAGCAAAAATCTTCTTCCCAAGAGGTAGTGCCTCCACATTTTTAAGGCATGTACTATAGAAGCCAACTCTAGGTCATGGGTCACATAATTGATCTCATGTTCATTTAATTTCTGGGATGCATAGGAAATTACACGTCCTTCTTGCATAAGGACTCCTCTGAGTCCTTCCTTGCAGGCATCTGTACATACGATGAAATCATTATCCGAGTCTGCAATCTTTAGCACAGGTGCATGGGTTAGGAGGTGTTTTATCTCCTGAAATCTTTCTTCACATTTTGACGTCCAAATGAATTTAATCCCCTTTTTCTGAAGGGCAGTTATTGGACAACCAATCTTGGAAAACCCTTTTATGAACCTTCTATAGTATCCTACTAATCCCATGAAGGACCTAATATCGGATACATCTTTCGGGGTAGGCCATTCCATAATGGATCTGATCTTGTCAGGGTCTACTACCACCCCTTCCTTGGATATGACATGGCCTAAGTAATGGACTTGCTTCTGAAAGAAATCACACTTGCTAAACTTAACGTAGAGATGATGCTCTCTTAGTAGTTGAAATGCGAGTCTAAGATGTTCTTCATGCTCCTCCTTGTTCTTGGATTAGATTAGGATATCATCAATGAAAACCAATGCAAATTTGTCCAGAAATTTGTTGAGTACATTATTCATCAAGCACATAAAGGTGGCAGGGGCATTGGTTAACCCAAATGGCACCACCATGAATTCATAGTGACCATACCTCATCCTGAAGGATGTTTTGTGGATGTCTTCATCCTTAATACGAAGTTGATGGTAGACATATCTTAGGTCGATCTTCGAGAAGATGGATGCATCTCCCAATTGGTCGAACATGTCATGGATTCTTGGTAAGGGGTACTTGTTCTTTATGGTTTCCTTATTGAGTTGTCTGTAATCTATGCGCAATCGGAGTGTGCCATCTTTCTTTTTCACAAACAGGATGGGCACTCCCCACGGAGATACACTGGGTCAGATGTAGCCTTTTTCCATCATCTCCTTTAGCTGTAGCTTGAGCTCAAAAAGCTCTGGCGTGCTCATTCTTTATGGCATTCTAGATGCTGGTACCGCTCCCGGTGTAAGTTCTATCGAGAAGTCAATATCCCTTCTTGGAGGTAGAACTGGTACTTCTTTTGGGAATACGTGTTTGTATTTTCTTAATATGGGGTGGTCCTCTAGGTTTGGTTTGTCATTCTTAACGAATTCCAACACGTGTATTGCATATAAGGAATACCCTATCCTGTAATACTTCTTCATTTGAAGGGTCGATATTTGTCTCACTGAGACGGGCTTCTGAATCCCTTGGAGGGTCATCTTTCTCTCTTATTCGTCTATACATTCTAAAGTTTTATGATAACAGTCCATTTTAGTTTTATAACCATCCAACCAATCCATACCAATCAACAGGTCATATGATCCCAGGGGAAGTATGTTAAGGGTCGCTCGAGTGGGCAATCCACCCATGATGAATTGGCAGGTTGGTATGGCCTCTGCCACCTTTCTTTTGGTCCCAGTGGATTTCACTTTCACTTCAAAAACAAATTATCCACTTTAAATTCTTTTGTCATTTAGGTTTTTGGGGAGAACCTCGATGCTCACATTGAGTAAAATGAGAATTATGTGTGAGTTGTGACTAGTGCTTGGATTTCACCTTCACTTCAAAAAAAAATTATCTACTTTAAATTCTTTTGTCATTTAGGTTTTTGGGGAGAAACCCAATGCTCACATTGAGTAAATTGCCTAATCTATATGGTATGTTGCTAGTCATTTTTCTCTATAAGCAATTCAAGCTAGTGGTGCTCCTCTAAACCTTAAGACTTGTACATGTAACATTGTTATTATTAATAGTTTCAATTTTTCTGATTCACTTAGGGAAGATAATCACTATTTTGAAGATATCTTGGATAAACACTACCATGATCAAATACCAAAACCCAAACAATAATTGACCTAATAATTAGCTATTACAACAATGTCACTAATAGGCATGAGAATCTAATAGCATCTAGCTTGGATAATCATCATCACTCCTTAAACATAAAACCAAATGATAACTAGTACATGAATACTAACTACCACAATAAAACCTAGAATGAACTCCCTAATTTATTGTTAGACCACACACTCATATACTCTCTTATCACAATATAATTTTTAGTTGCAATTAATGTTCATTTAATATTACACATTGATTTGTTGTTTTGAAAATAACACCCCATTTTTAATTTTGGAGTTCAAGGATTATTTCTCTCCAAACTCACTACTAGAATCTCTTTGTATCTACCATAATTAGGGCAAGAGGGCGGAGTTGGTAAATATTTCACCTATTGTTACACTTTAATCTACTTTAAACATATATAATAATAATAATAATAATAAGACAAATTAATGTGCATGTAATATATTTTTTAACATTGCATGACATCAATTATTGGTTTTTCCAAAGTCTAGTTAGAAATCACATGGATAATAACTATCATTTTTAGAAGAAGGAGCAAAGGTTTACCAACTCCTTGTAGAAGTAGCTTAAAATAAATTTTGAACTAGAAAAAACCAATTAGAGATTACATAAGTAGATCTTCATTGGCTTGAACTAGGGCTACATTTTGAGTTGGCTCTAAACTATTTAACTTTGATGGTAACTGGATGCAACAGTGTGAATTACTCATACCAAAATACAATTCACACAAACTAAGCTACTAGAAAGAGTAGTGAAGGATTTTAATTAAATGGTTACTTCAATAATGGGGTAGAGGGTTCGATGTTTGTTGGTTAGTGGGTTAGGGAGTTAGAGGTTTATTGGCCAAGGAATTCTAGTTACATTCACAGACCACACACATAGTCTACATTGTTCACAATGCATATCAAATAGATAAGTTCACTTTGACATTGTTTATTTCTAATAAATAGTATCCTAATATTTTAGTATTTTCTATACAATATTTATTAATGTATAATAAATATTCCCACATATATGTATAATAAATATGTGGGAATGAATTCCCACATATGGATTTACCACTATAATAATAGTGCATAATAAATCACATGTAAAAACCATAAGTAGGAGTTGGAAAAGAAGACATGGTATCAAAACCATAAACAATGTTATTATTATATTGGAGTATTATTAGATTGGAGGAGGATGTGATAATATCATCTTGAATCTTTACACCATAAACAATGTTATTATTATATTGGAGGAGGATGTGATAATATCATCTTGAATCTTTACACCAAAATATGGCTGACTTTGGTTGAATTTGGTAACTTTAATTACATTTTGTTGAATAAAATGTCACTGCATATGTTGATTTTATGTATATATTTTATGTATTTAGTAGAATTTCATTGTAATAAATCTACAAATCATATGGATTCCAACAAAGAGCAATTAAACGTTGATGCTAGATGTAGGAAAAGAGCCAAGGAAGATCATAGAAGAAAAACTAAAGATAAATAAATTGATGAACACAACAACAAAAATACCTCTATGAGCTGTAATTACATAATTTATGATTGTTATAGAATATTGAAAAACAATAAATCAATTCATTTAAAAAAAATGGATTCATCCAATATCTTGAACTTTTAGAGTCCATATTCACACTTTTGTTTCCAATTTTTCACTTTTAGAATTCAATTTTGTAGTTTTTGAATTGGATATTAAAATTTATGAATTTCAATTTTGCATTTTAAAAACACTAATTTTGATTTGTCTTTAAAGGGATTTAGATTGAAATTAATAAAACACAAATCATTGTTGCCATACTTTTATAGTAAGCAAACATTTTTGTTGATTTGTGGGGAGCTATGAACCTCATATTTGCATTAATATGATACAAACTACATTTATCATAATGTCTATATAGGATTTGAAAATGCATCTCCACAATATGAACTAATACTTTAAACACTTTACCTCACCCATGTTGACATATTTTTCAAAAATCTTAGGGAAAACATAAGGGTTGGATTTGGTCCACATATGTGGGCATGGGTAGTGATATACATGCATGAAACATTCGACCACTACATACAGGTGTCCCCATGGATACCTTAAGGTATCGGGTAAATACGTCATCTATCAAGCCTTAAGGAAGACATTAGGGTGTGTCTGATCCACTTATGTCTGCATGCAAGTATTACTATGTGGGTTTACACTTTGACCCACTTTCTATAGGTGCTCCCATAGCTACTTTAAGGCTTCAAATGAAGCCCTCATGAGAATTGAACCTTGGTAAATGTTGAAAAACTTGTTGTTCCTTACATTGGATTAAACCTCTTCAACCCTAAAATTTAGTTAGTCATTAAGGATAAATGAGATGCATTTTGGTCCAGTTATGTGTGTGCATATAGTTCTATGCATGCCTCACACATTCAATTACTACCTATGAGTCTGCCTATGATTACCTCAAGGTACAAAAAAATATATCTTTTTACAAGGCTTAAGGAAAATATGATGAAATAATTCTATGTTTGAAGATTATTATTATCATTTCCTCATATGTTTCACCGTAATTTACCTTATTAGTCCCCGTGGAAGGAAACCAGGGACTCTAGCAATTGATTCCATGTTGACTTCCTATTACTTTATGTTTGAATTTTAATACATCGACGATATTCCTAACATTTTATGATAGTTTGTAATTTTTTTATTAAATATTTTACCAAAAATTATTTATTTACAATTCTATTGGTTCTAAAATATTGAATTCTTATTACAAGATTCACTCCTCCCAATGTATGTTTTTTCATTCCCTCCTAACTTTTTATCATGATTTACGATATGCAATTTTTCATGATTTAGGATATGCATTTTCTTTTCATTTTTCTCATTGTTACATTATCCTAAGTTATAAGTTTGTTACCCTTTGTTGCTTTGTCAAAGGTACTGCATTAACATTAATGCTTGCATTAAACTTTTTGTCTTTGTCAAAGGCACTTCAATAACATTAATGTTGGCATTAAACTTTTTGTCAGTGCACGCATTTTCTTTTCATTTTTCTCATTGTTACATTATCCTAAGTCCCTAAGTTATAAGTTTGTTACCCTTAGTTGCTTTGTCAAAGACAATATAGTAACATTAATGTTGGCATTAATGCTTTTTGTCTTTGTCAAAGGCACTTCATTAACATTAATGTTGGCATTAAAATTTTTGTCAGTGCACCCAAATTTCAATAAAATTTCAATGTCAAGGATTTAAACACTCTTTAAAGAGTATGATGAGTGCGGCTACCATCTCCACCGCCTAGTACATCAACAATACTCAATACATCACCACTCAGGGAATCAACAATACTCAATACAAGAGCCATCGTCCGCTACTCGAACATTAGAGAGTGGGCATGACATAAAAATGCGAGCATGCTAGTAGGATTGTGGTGGATACAACTCTTCAGGGAGTCAGAATGGTCGTTTTTACGAATGGAGGTATCTATCTGGGTCATTTTTTCAAATAGAAGTATCTATCTATGAATGAAGATATCTATTGTTTGATATCTTCTAGCAAACCAATACTGCCCTATACTTCCCTGCATGAGAGAAAGTAGATAAGCAATCGATTCATGATTGGTTAAGTAGTTCCTTACCTAACACTAGCAGTTCCTTACCCAAGAGTAGGAAATCCACTACAAGTAGTGAATATATATATATAGCTATACAACAACATGTACAAATGCAGTTCCACATCCCACATACTTAAATTCAATTCAATTCGTACTTAATCTGCTTCAAGAAACGCTTATGTACTTCTAGAGTAGTTTCTTTAGATTTGTCAACGTAGTTTGATATAGGTTCTTTTACTATTACGTGTAGACGTTGCAAAACAAAAAGATAAATAGGAAATTTAAGGCTATTCACAACCTCATGGAAAATTCATAACAAATAGTTTAGAAACGGCAAAAAAAAAATTACTTATAAGATCACAAGGTATCCTTAATTCCACAAACTGAACCAAATAAGTGTTGAAAGAAGTTAAGTTGGTGTACTAATAGATCTTCAAAGAATTTAAGTTGTTATATTGATGACATATATCTAAGCACGATGATCTCTTCATTCATTGATAGATAGTAGTCGATATTCCTTGTATTAGAAGGCAATCATGCATGCAAAAGATTTAGAAAGTGGCACATTAAATGGACGCATGGCAGGTGAGAGATTATATGGAGGCACCTAAGCAATGGTTTGTCTTGGCATGCGTCCAATTCTCACTTGGGATTATAAACATATACATGTGCTTATTAAACAATGTGTTTGACATTTGTACATATATGTGTTCTATGTATTATATTAAGAGATGTCGAGTCTTTTGGGAGATGTGCTTATCTTTTGTGTATTTCCCCAAATCTGTACCTTCATTTGAACGAACCCCTACATGCTACCATAATAGAGGTGTGCAAGGTTATACCCCTCATTTCCTTCCCTTCGTTATTCTCAATAACCTACCCACTTTTGGTTCTCCTCTCATTTCCTTCCCTTTGCTATGCTATAGTTAAGTAGGTTGAACATGTAGAAGTCGATGAGAGAGCTCTGCACTGTATTTACGATAAGTTGGTAAGAAACAGTATGGATTTTGGTGCAAAAATGATGGCTAACTCTGGAAAGGCAGTGTGAACGCTTGGCGAGTATGCTAGCTTGCAACATACCTGCAAGAGACCTTGGAGGTAGTTTTCATATATTGATCTTGAATCTTGATAAATCTACAAGATAGTTCTAGACTTCTTCATAGTTTTCGTGTTTGATTTAATTCTAGTTTTTTGATAATATTATGCACATCAATTTAAAGGGATATCGAATTCAGAGGGGAGAAGAAGCATGCTCAAGTTAGTGGAGCCCATGGAAAATAGTTTCTGCATTGGTGTCAGTGCTTCTAGTGCACAGACTTGGACAACTCTTTGTGGTAGCGGTGTTGAATATGTTCATGTTATAAATCACAAGAACATAGACAAACCATACCTCCAAGAATTTTCTTAAGTGAAACAACGTCCTTCTGGTTTTCTGCAACTCCCATGCGAGTCTTTCAATTCGTGATGTGCTCTTTTCAAGATTGTATGTTACATCATGCAAACACATAGAATTTTTTTTTTTTGGCCGGGACATTATCACTGCAATGGTACTTATTCTTAATGTTGAAAACATGCCAACAAATTTTCTAATGTGGTCACATGCACATGCAATGCAACTATGTTAATGCACATGCATGCAATCTATTTATGAATTGTTCATGTAACTATGTGATTTATTCATGATCAGTCTGTGTAACTGAGTGATAGATGTTATATATACGAGCATACCCATAGAGGTGAGAGTGCAATGTGTGAAGAGTGTGAGAGAAACCTGTGTAGAGAGCACTGTGTGTGAGGAGAGGATGATTGTATGCTTGAGATTGACTATTGTAATTCTCCCTTGAATAATAAGAATACTGACTATCATTGCCCATGGTTTTTTCCCTCATTGGGTTTTCACATAGATCATTGTGTCAATTGTGGGATTATTGTTCTTGGTTTAATGCATGTTTGATCTTGCTTGTTTATGCTCTGTTTTATGCTGTGTTTTGTTTCCGCTGCCTAACAAGTGGTATCATAGATTAGAGTTGAAAGAGAAGAGAGTGAAGAAGAAGAGAACTTGGTCGCTGGATTGAAGAGCCTGGTTTATTAGAAGCTCTGATTTTCTTTTGGACGGTTGTTTCTGCTAATGGCAAAAGTGCAGAGTTCCATGTTTGAGGTGGAAAATTTCAGTGGTAAGAATAGCTTTGCACTATGGAAGCTCAAGACGCGATATTTGCTTGTGCAACAAGGATTGAAAAAGGCCTTGGATGGAAATTCAAAGAAACTGACAAGTATGAAAGACGAGGTCTGGGAAGATCTGGATGCAAGAGTCCTCAATACTATTCGTTTTTGTCTGAAGATGAGATGTTGTATAACATCGTTGAAGAGATGAAAAAAACAAGTTTGTGGACCAAACTGGGGAGTCTGTATATGACAAAGAACTTGTCAAATAAAGTCTTCTTGAAGAGGCAGTTGTACATCTTGCAGATGAAAGAAGGTACAAAAATTATTGATCATTTGAATGTCTTCAATACTCTGATTTGTCAATTAACTAATATGGAAGTAAAGTTCGAAGATGAGGACAAGGTGCCTACGCTGTTGTGTTCGTTGCCTGAGTCTAGTGATCATCTGGTCACAAATGTGTGGTTTAACGCAATAGATGTCATTGATTATGACACTATTGTGGGAGCTTTGTTGTCTGAGGAGATAAGGAAACCATTTGGTAAATAAACCTCAACAGCTGAAGCAATGGTGGTCAGAAGTCGATCTACAAAAGGAGGAAAAGCTAAAAAAGGTACAACCAGGTCTAAGTCAAAAGACAGTAAGGGTAAGGTAAAATGTTGGTTTTGTGGCAAATTTGGGCATCTCAAGAAGGATTGTTGGAAAAGACAACAAGCATCCAAAGAGGAATCCATAAATGAAGCAAATTCTGCTACAAGTATGGTTGATGAAGTTGTGTCTGTTTGTTGTCTCTCTCCACCTATGTTCGCATAGAAGGTGCAGGGCGGTGATGGTTCAGCCACTGTGAAAAAAAAATGTATTTACTTTGGAGTTGTAGAAATTATTGATTGCATGTAAATGGGCATACGTTTGTAAGACTTGGACAGACATGCATAACCCTAGTTTATCAGGCCACTTATGAAAAGCCTAGACATAGATTTAAGTAGATTGAATATGTGGAGGGGCATGTATATTGGGTTAACCTCGACTCGATGAAATAGTTAATGAATTAAATTTGTTTTTAGGTCAAAGAAGGTGGTTTTTCGGGTCCATGTGTTTTGGGTATCCCGTGGTATTATGTCCATGGATTGCATGTAATGAAGCCTATAAAAATCTTGGTGAACTCCATTGTAAATGGTCCCGGACGTAAGCGGTGAAGGCTTACTTGGTCGGTTTGGCCGGATTTGGTCAAAGTTGTTTGAATGCAAAGTTCGAGGTGGAGCAGTGTGTCCAGTTTAGAAAGGTGGGTCTGTAGAAAGGTTGATGTGTTGGCAGGTCAATCAAGTGTTCGAGAATATATGATGAAGGTAAGTTCATATCCATGAAACTTGGAAATTATTGCAGGGAAGTTGGGATTGAATAGGCATGTTCAGTAATGCCAAGTTGCAACAATAGTTGTGGACAAAAGTGGTTGTGCTATCTGGTAACTCGTTCACCATCGGTTGCAAAAGACATGAAGAGGTATGAACAGGTAATCTAGTAATTACTCAAATGTGAAATTATTCTATTGTGATGCTTATGGTTTTTTATCAGCTTTCTAAGTAGGACCCAAATCAAATAGGTAGATTTTTGATATGGTGATGATGTTAAGGGGTGCAGATTGTGGGATCCTACTACCCATAGAATCATCATGGACAGAGATGCAATGTTTGATGAATCTCCTTTTATAAAATCAAACATAGTTAAATATGAAAGGTTCAAAGCATGGCTGGTAGCAGAAAGGTATTTGGAAGGTATTGATTTCCATGAAAGTTTCTCACCGGTTGTTAAAATCTTGTTTCTATTCATGTTGTGTTAACACTGGTTGTGATAGTACAACTAGATGTCAAATTTTTTTTACATGGAGTTTTTTGGATAAGGGGATGTATATGGAACAACCATAATTGTTAGTTCAAAATTGTAATAGAAAATTTGTTTGCAAACTCAAAAATCATTGTATGGCCTGAAGCATGCTAGGAAAATGGTACAAGATGTAACTTGATTGCTTCATGGTGAGCCAAATTTTACAAGAAGTGAGTATAACCATTGTGTATATGGTATATTCATTATCTTGGTGTTATATGTTATGTTTGTTGCAAGCACAAGCTTGGTTGAGATCAACAAGTTGGCTCAGTTGGTTATGACATTTGTTATGAAGGATTTGGGAGCAACAAAATAAATCTTGGGCATGGAAATACATAGAGACAGGAAATATGGTAAGCTTGGTTATCACAACAGAAGTATGTGGTGAAGATACTTAGGAAATTTAGTATGAATAATGTGAAACTGATAAAATTCCTTTGGCTTTCCATTGTAAATTCTCTTTAGTTTGATGTCCTAATTGATGAAGAAGAAAATGGTTATATGTCTCGAGTATTATATGCTAATAGGAAGTTTGATGATTGCGATTGAGAAATGGTCAGCATTTCACATGTAGTTGGTGGTGTCAGTAGACACATGGAAAAACTAGGTCAAGAGCATGGAAATGGGTGATTCAAACATAGAAGCACAAGTATCACCTACATGGGTTGCAATGATTTGGTCTGTGGTTATGATTCATGAGATTTGGACAAGTGCATCGTTTTATTAGACAGGTTACTGATGGAGATAGAATGGTCCATATTAGAGTGAATCGTGCATGCATGTTCACATAAAGGTATTCTTAAAGAAGTTGTGGAGCTGTGATGGTGTTTAGCTTCTCTTGCAAGAAAGGTGATAAATTAAGGGCATGATATATCAGGTAAATTGTTGTCAAGGTGAAGATTGTTTGAAACATGCTAATGAATTTCTTCATCTGGTCACTTACACATGCAATGCAACTATGTTAATGTGCATGCATGCAATCTATTTATGAACTGTTCGTGTAAATATGTGATCTATTCATGATCAATCTGTGTAACTGAGTGATAGATGTTATATATACGAGCATACCCATAGAGGTGAGAGTACAATGCGTGAAGAGTGTGAGAGCAAGCTATGTAGAGAGCAGTGTGTGTGAGGAGAGGATGATCGTATGTATGAGATTGGCTATTGTAATTCTCCCTTGAATAATAAGAATACCGACTATCATTGCCTGTGTTTTTTTCCCTCATTGGGTTTCCACATAAATCACTGTGTCAATTGCGGGATTGTTGTGCTTGGTTTAATGCATGTTTGATCTTACTTGTTTATGCTCTTTTTTATGCTCTGTTTTGCTTCCGTTTCCTTACACTTAAGGTTATCACTTACTTTTTCATACTCTTCATCTATAATTTCATGAGTTCACTTCTCCCGTAACTTTTATCAACACTTTGTAATAAATTCATCTACTATAAAAAAAAATTGTTGCACTAAAAAACCTAATAATAATATTCACAACAAACTATAACCAAAAATAATTTTAAAGTAGTAACATACCTCTACCTCTATGTTGGGGAAATGTTTTCACTTATCTTCATCTCCTTTGCATTTCCATCCACGACTAAATTTTTGTTGTATCATATATTTTTTTTTATACAAATAATAACATATTTGTTACCATGCTTTCAACTCCATTAACAACCTTCCATCATTTACAATACCACTATACCACTTGGTTTGAAGTATATTAAAGATCATAGAACTTTTCCAATTAGTATAATTGTTGGAAATGAGAATATCAATTAAAAATAAAAATAAAAAATACAATTTATCAAAGGAATATTCATTATATTGATATTTTCATACAAATAATAACATATTTGTTACCATGCTTTCAACTCCATTAACAACCTTCCATCATTTACAATACCACTATACCACTTGGTTTGAAGTATATTAAAGATCATAGAACTTTTCCAATTAGTATAATTGTTGGAAATGAGAATATCAATTAAAAATAAAAATAAAAAATACAATTTATCAAAGGAATATTCATTGCATTGATAAGTATAAAATTTTGTATGGTGGTCTCTCTCGCCCAATGTGTATAAGGAGATAAATAAATCTAATAATATGTGATGTCCAATTTCACTCTTTATAAATCTTAATCCATTTTATAAATCTATAAATCTTAATCCACTTTAGTTCGTATCAAATGAAGACAATAAAAGAGACCATTACAATTATAATCATTATTGCCATTACAATTATAATCATTATTATAATATAGTTTTAATGTTCAAATTTGTGTCTCTTTTTTTTAATTTATTTTTAAATTATTATAATATAGTTTTAATGTTCAAATTTATGTCTCTTTTTTTTATTATTTTTTTAAGCTTAATACAAAAATTTATACATTTTAATTTACTTAAAAAAACATTACAACTATAATCATTATTATTATAATATGATATAGTCTTAATGTTCAAATTTGTGTCTCTTTGCTTTATTATTTTTTTAAATTCAATGCAAAAGTTTATACATTTTAATCCATTCTAGTTAGTATCAAAGGAAGACAATAAAAAGAGAGAACATTACAACTATAATCATTATTATAATATAGTCTTAATGTTCAAATTTGTGTCTCTTTCCTTTGTTATATATATTTTTTAAGTCTATACATTTTAGGTGTTAGACTATCATTTTTTCTCAAAGTATTGTTATCAAAAAATTTGATCACTTTAATTTTTGTTTTTTGGAATAAAAAAAAGTGATTTTTTTTTGAATGAGCATTAGTTCATAGCATAGCTAGCAGTCTCATATTTGTCATGTATTTCACAAAATCAAAATTTTCCATATTTCTAAGTTATTCATGGTTTGGTTGGGATAGTTATGGTTTTGTTCAATCATTAGATTGTTGAGTATGTGTTATATTGTTTCTAAGATTGGTCCCATGTACTGTACACTAATATGGGAGTTTTGGGCCATAACTCTTGAAAAAAATATTTTAGACTGTTTTTTGAGTTATTTTTGGCGGTTTTTCAACACATGATTTTTGTAGATGGTTTTCTAATTTTGTTTAAAGAAAAAGGGTTGTTGACTAATCTAAGTCAATAAATTAGAAGTTTAGATGATAAATACAAAGTTAGAAGTGTGAATCTAAATAGATTATTGATTTTCATTGTTTGGGTTTCAAAGATAATATATATATAAAAGATATGTGTGTCATTTATATTTTTTCTATTTTTATTCATATTATATTTGTAGTAATTAATTTTACAAAATTTATTATATTTGTAGTAATTAATTTTACAAAATTTAAATTTACATTTGGTATCAATGTTAGCATTATTACTCCTAATCATAGTCCTAATACCACCTTATGTTAGTACTTGACGGTTAACAGTGGTTATTGTTTATTGTATTATATGCGGAATACATGAATGTGGGAATTAGTGGCCGATGCCTTTCACTGTCGTTTTTTGATTTTCTTGGTTTTCTGAATTATTTTCTTGCTCTAATTTCTACCATGTGGTATCATAGCCATGTTTGATATCTACCACCCTGTGGAAGAATAATTTATGAGAGCAATGGGATGTGATATCTATGCCTGTGCAAGAGTTCAAGGAGTTTGATGAGACGTACAACTTTGCCTCCCCTCGGTCTTCGACCCAGATAAGCACAACCCATCTTCTTTGAGTTTGAGGACCATCCATGAGGATAATGGCACGTCTTTGAAGGAATAGTATGCATTACTGGAGGAAAATGCCACTAATTTGGTGCAATTAATGGAAACACTTTTATTCCAATTAATGGAAACACTTTTATTCCTGCTTCTGTTGTGTTAGGTAGCATAAAGGATGAAGTGGTAATACATTTCTCTTAATTATATGACTATTTTTCATAGGGTGTGCAAGGATTTTCCCTACTTTCTCCTGGGATTTGTTACTTGTGACCTGTTTCTTTTTATTAGTCATTGCTACAGGGCTTATGGTCTCAAAAATTTAGTTCTCTTCGATAAATATTATTCCCGATCAATCTCACACATGTATGCAGTGCTTTAATGGCACAAAGAGTCATGCGATTTTTCTCTATAACATCTGGTATGATTATTATGGTATGGCTGCTGCTCTCTGTCTTCCATCCAGGGATTTTATGTGAGATCAATTATTCTATTGTTGCGACCTGCGTGTAAGAGAATATCAGATTGTCTTAAACCCTAAAGGAATATTGCTCTTTTGAACTTGAAAATATGCAGGTTACAATTTGAAATCAGTTTGAAAGACCTAACTCAAATGGCGATGTGGGCGACATGAATATAAGTTAACTCGCAACCTCGACTGCGCACACATTTCACCTGCATATGAGTTTTGCTGCCTTTGGGAGACATATACCAACCTGTGGTGATTCATTGCTCATGGCCTTGAAAGGATTGGAACCCAATGTGAAAAAACTTGGAGTTGACCTGTATCTCTCCATCTTATGACCTGCGTGTGCAAGATTGTTGTGTCCACCTTCATATTGAAGGGAAGAACTCTTATTGATACCCTAACCATCGCAAAGATAAGAAAAGGACAGGTGCTCACAAGGCATTAGATCCGACAACCTTTTTTTTTTCTGATTGGAATTGGCAAAGAGGAAGTGGCATAGACGCCCTGGATTGACGGCACTCTTCCAAACAAGGTGAAACCCTAATTTCTATCATAATAACACGAATAGAAAGTGATCCTCCACGAGCTATGGAGAGCCGCCCAGTGTTTTTTCTTTCACCTCGACCGCCAGAGGTGTGGGGTTTCTGTTGCTCCGTATTTTGATGTCACCACTCATTTTCATGTAAAAAATCCACTGTTTTTGTGCTTTTAGGGTTTGAATCATCAAACTTGACTGGAGGCTGCGGAGTAGCTGGATAATTTCAGTTTTTGGTGGATGCTTTATGGGATCGATATCATGCTCAATCTTTATGGTTTTCAAATGGAGAGAATCATAACCTAGTGCTACTGTTGATGAGATGAGAAAGTCATTGATAGATTTTTTTTTGAGTATCAAAGTCATGCCATATGCCAGGGACTGCCCTGCATTATGAGTGAAGTTAATATGTATTTAGCGGTAGTTTCTTTTTGTCTTTGGAGAACAAAGAGAAGTCCCAACAAATTTTTGATTTGCCATTAGTAATCCTTCATATCTCATTTTTAATATTTAGAAGGCTTATGCGTTATGCAACAACAACTTTTACTTTGTAGAGGCAATGAAGGGAGAGATTAATCTGTAGAGGGTTTATGTAACCATTTTGAGACTACAAACAAACGGAGAGGAAATTTTCATTATGAGATCATCGTAATAAGAATGAGTGGTATTTGTGAAATCAATCTTGTATATGGACATACGTAGAAATCACGATTGGAAATTGTTTTTTATTATTTTTTTTTCTTTTTCCAAATGGGTTATAAGATGTTTTTGTAGAAAGAAGTTATAAGGTAAGGTGGATATGTCTTGCAATAGAACATCAAATAGTTATAAGGTATTTTTTTTGTAAAGGTGTTATAAGAGGTTTTTAGAAAGTTTTTTGAAAGTTATTCTAAATGTGTTGAACGTGCACAGAATAGATCTGTCTAAACAATGATAGACACATTTGTAGAGAGAATTGGAAAAAGAAGGAGAGAAAGAATTGAAAGAATTCTCATTGGTTGTGAATAATGAATAATTTACACATGATATACTCTGTATAACTCAATGAGTTTGACTTGAGGTGAACCAAGTCGCCATAGTGGTGGTCTAGAGTGATCTGGACACACACCAGCAGTTACGAGAGTGAATTGCCACCTATTCTAGTCTCTCAGGCAGTTACGGGAGTGAACTGCCACCTAGTTGAGTTAACTAGTCAACTAGTCTTCAGTTAATTGACTGAACAGAGACTAGTGAGAAGTTAACTCATGGAATCAAGGCTAATGCGCCACCCTAGTGATGATACCAAGGCAAGGTCGAATTAGCATAGTGATGATCCCAATGTTGCACGGTGATGATCCCAATGCAACATCTAAACTCAACTCAACTATCCCAATGCAACATCTAAACTCAACTCAACTAGTCAAACTGAAGTGTGAACTGAAAGAGAATATTCTCCAGGTGAAATATTCTCTCCTAAAATATAGGAGACTGGATAATCACTGATTATGACTAATAAACAAATAAAAACCTTAGGAAAAATAAATCCTAGGTGTGTGTGAAGTAACTCCAAGAGTTATAAGGGATTATCCTACATACTAAAATTGCATATTTGTCTTTTTCATATTTGTCTTTGTGTCTTAGACTCGCCCGAAATTGAATAAGGGGGTTTTAGGATATTTATGTGTGCACCTTAGTCACTATTGATTTTTTGTCGTCTTGGTGATTTCATTTTTTGACACTCGTATGCAACGAAGGAAATACAGATCCATTGATGCAAAGAAGGATACAAATACAAAATACACAAGTACTTTAATAATTGACAGACAATTAAAATTGGTGACAACTTTGACATGCACAACAGGATACATAATTTTGTGGCATACAATAGCTCTCTTACATTTGCAATAAGAATTTTTTTTGACGTAACTTCTTGAAGTTGTAAGAAAGCCTTTTTTACTAATATCTTTGTAAAACCCACCTGAAATTGAAAAAGGGGGTTCATAATGAGGCATATATGAAGAACTTCAAAATGGAAGAAATCGACAAAATGTTTAATATGTTACACACACTAATTAGCAAAAGTCTAGAATCTACATTTTCTATGCAAAAAGGAACACTCACTAATGTTCTTACCTGTTTTCGCATACTGCACAAAAAGGTACGTCTACTTCAAATACAAACAAAGTTTTTGACTGAGCAGTTAATGTTATTTAATGATGACACCAAGGAGCAAGAAAACAAACTTAAGGAACAAGAAAAAAACCTTGCACTTGTTAATTGTGTGTTGCAGCCTTTTTCCATTGGTGAAGTCAGCGTAGCCTTGACTGTTGACACTGAAAAAAAAATGAATAAATTGAAGGTTGAGCATGAGGATCAGGTTGAAAATAAATTTGTTAGACCATGGGAAGCATTACTGTTTAAACGAAATAAATATTGCTTAGGATATGAAAAAAATCATGATAACCTTTTTCATATTCCTAATTATTGTAAACCAATAACTTTTATTAGCAGTGGTTTTTTGGTTAATGTTGATAGGAAGGAAGAACTTTGATAAGGAACGTGTTGTTGGAATAGTGAGAGGGGGGGGTGAATCAGTATGACCACTGATTACCACTTTCAATCACAACATATATAAACTTCAACTTTATCAACAATATTCACTAGTTTATCACTTATGCATTCAATATATCATTGCATCATAAACAATATCATTCATCAGAGCATAATAAACATCCACAGATACACAATACACAAGAATTTGCGTGGAAACCCAAATGGGAGAAAACCACAGAATGCTTTCATATATGTCAAAGATTACATTCATAGGAAGTACCAAATTCCAAATTTTTTAGCACCAACTAAAAGAAGGAACCAACCCCCTGATTTACAGGAACCAAGATGAAGGAAGCTCCATCTCCCTGAATTCTCTGGCACCAACCAAAAGGAGGCTATGACCCCCTAATTTACAGGCACCAACCTGAAGGAAAATCCAAATCCATGAGTTCTCCAACTCCAAATGGAAGGAGGATCTACAACTCCCTGAATTACAAGAACCAACCAAAAGGAAGTTCCAACTCCCTGAATTATCTGACACCAACCAGATGGAGGCTACAAACCCCTTTCCTTGCCCCATCTCGTTGCCCTGAAATACAAGTGTAGACTCAACATGTCACTACCACTGATCACCCTGTATCTTCCACTGTCACTGATACATAAACCAACTTGTCACTGTCACATCAACTTGTAACTGATGATCAACCAATCATCCAACATGTCACTGTCTTTGTCACAGATATACCATCATCAACCAACTATAAAAAGATCCACTCACATGGATACCAAAACCATCACCATACCATGTACATCAACTTGTACCATACCATGTACATCAATCTATACCATATCATGCATCAATCATGTACCAAAACCTGTACCATATCATGCATCAACAATGTACCAAAACCTTTACCATATCATGTACCAAGATCACCAAGACATGCCTCTAATAAAGTACCATATTATCATCAAGATATGTGTCTCAACCATGTGCCGAAATAAGTATTAAACCATGAACCATAACATCACCAAGATGTGTCTCAACATGTTCTATCATCATCAAACATGTACCATAATATCACCAAGATGTGTCTCAACATGTACTATCATCACCAAACATGTACCATAACATCACCAAGATATGTATCAAGCATATACCGTATCACTCATGATATGTATTAATCATGCCATGCACCATGTGCCATAATATATCATCA
>JASDQU010245251.1:12898-27893 GCA_032191745.1 Picea mariana | reverse complement strand
ACTAGATCCAAAAACCAAAGACATGAAATATGGTACTACACATATTATAATATATTATCAAGGAAAAACAAGCTAAATGAAATTTGGACATTTGAAGAAAAAATTACAAGTTAAATGAGTACATCAATAAAAAATAACATACTAACCTTGCAAGTTCAAAATCCGAGCTATGTAGATCGAGAATTGGATTTGTTCAACTAGTGGGTGACGGAAAAAATAAACAGCTCAAACAAAAGCCAAGAACAATGTCACAACTATAGTAATTGTGTCGCAAAGTCTCTTAAAGTCAAGTATATATAGATCAAATAGTCAACTAGCCATTAACACCGACCAATGAGATAGGCAAAATCTTCATCGATATTGCCACGAAAGTTCGTCGCTATTGCGACGAAAATCCCGACTAGATTTAAAAAAGATTTTCGTGGATATTGCGACGAACTTTCGTGGCAATATCGACGAAAATCCCGCCCTGTTTAAAAAAAAGGTGAAACTAGTGGAAGCGTGGAAAATTTTCGTGGAATAATCCGCCCATATGTAGTAGTGAGTATTTGGGCCACACAATATCATCAAAAGGAGTGGCAGTAGATCCTGAGAAGATCAAGGAGATTATGTATTGGTCTGACCCTTGAAATGTAATAGAGGTAAGGTCATTTATGAGATTATCTAGATATTATAGAAGGTTTATTAAGGAGCTTTCCAAGATAGGCTATCCCATTACCTCATTGTATATGAAAGGGAATAAATTTGTATGGTTAACAGTGCGAAGCCATCTTCTATAAGTTGAAGCACCTTTTGACCAACGCCCCTGTTTTAAATATTGTATACCCTAAGAAATATTTCTTGGTTTGCATTGACTCTTAAAAAGAAGGGGTTGGTGGATCTATTATGCAAGAAGTGAAAGTTATCTGTTATGAGTTCCAATAGCTAAATGAGCATGAGTAGCGGTATGTCACCCACAACTTGGATTTTACATCGATTGTGCATGCACTGAAGATGTGGAGGCATTACTTGCTTGGAAGAAGGTTTGTCTCGATGGTAGGTCATTGTGGTGTAAAGTATTTATTTGATTAATCATGGTTGATTGCTACACATACCATATGGATGGTGTTGATTAGCGAGTTTGATTTCGAGATAAAAAAATTAAAAAGGAAAAGAGAATAGAGTGGCATATGAACTCAACCAAAATATGCAGGAAATACACTTAGTAGCAACAAGTGTAGGTGAGTTTGACATCAAACAAAGAATTATAATTCTCTTGCAAGAAGATAAGTTTTTCAATCTAGTAAGAGAAGGTTTGCAACAATAATCCAATGAGAAAAAGTATGGATTTCAGTTTGTAGCAGATGATTTACTTTTGTATAACAACAGGTTGTATGTTCCTGATTCATCGAAGCTAAAGTGTCTCATTATGGATTAATTTCAAAGGAGACCTTATGTAGTTCATCCTGGTTATCGAAATCTGATAATAGTAGTAAGGATGTTATATTACTAGCCAATAATGAAGCAAGACATTGTTGAGTACATTGTCAAGTGTTTGGAGTGTCAACAGGTCAAGGTTGAACACAAGCACCCTGTACCTAACTATTGTAACCATTGCAAATTACATAATGGAAATGGGAGACAATATCCATGGATTTGATTACTAGTTTTCCAAAGAAAGATAAACAATATGATGCAATCATGGTAATGGTGGATAAGCTGAGCAAGGAAGATCATTTTATTCCCATCAAATCTTCTTTTAAAGCTATAGATGTTGCTGACATTTTTATGAAGGATATTTTATGATTGCATGGTCTACTCAAGACTATTATTTCAGATAGAGATGAAAAATTCACTTTGAATTTATGGAAAGACTTGTTTGCAGGTTTGGGAATGCAACTAACATTTAGCATTTCCTACCATCCTCAAATAAATGGTTAGAACAAAAGAGTGAACATAGTGTTGGAAGACATGTCGAGGACACATGTCATGCATCAACCCAAACAATGGGAAGACTATATTCCCCTTATAGAGTTTATCGAATGACTATCAAGAATTATTGAAGATGAGTCAATTTGAGGCTTTGTATGTTAGAAAATGCAGAGTTCCAATTAGTTGGTACAATCCAGTGGACAAAATCACACTTGGACCATAATTGCTAAAGGAAATGGAGCAGGAAATGATCAAAATAAGGAATAATTTGAAAATATCCTAGGATAAGAATAAGAGCTATGTAGACAGTAATAGAACTCATAAAGAGTTTAAGGTGGGAGATCATGTGTATCTTAGGGTAAAACCCAAGAGGAGCTCCTTAAGGATGGGAACTTGTGCCAAGTTAGCACCTTGTCATTGTGGACCGTTTGAAGTCCTAGAAAGAGTGGGACCAGTGGCAGATAGAATTGCCATGCTAGTTACTGTTGGATCTCACAATGTGTTCCATATATCTTTATTAAAGAAGTATTTTCATGACTCTAATAATGTAATTGATTGGATTGTCATACATGTGGAACCAAAGGGAGAATTCCAGCTTGAACCTCAACACATCTTAGACAAGAGAGAACCATTACATTAGAACTGAGTTGTTATACAGGTCAAGGTGAAATGGAAGCACTTTGGAGCAGATGAGGCCTCTTGGGAATTGGATGATGCCATGAAAATGGCATGCCCATTTTTTTTTCATGTATAAATTATATATATATTGTCTTTTAAACAATAAGGATGTTGTTTCTTTAAGGGGGAGGGGAATGTAACACCCTGTTACCCCCCATGGCTGTAATTAGGGTAAAACATCATGCATTGTGATTTATGAGGCATGTGATTATGTTTGTGATTAATAAAAAATACCAAACTACATACCATGAGTGGAACTAGTGAGGTGGAATTGGAAAGTTTCAATGAGGAAAATAGGAATCTTGCTAAAAAATGCAACCTACACCCAGTGCACAAATTGAATACACTACCTTACCAACATACATGGATTGCATAGAACCACAGAGCATGTTTATACTGATTAAGATTAGGTGGTTGAGTAGTTATAATTGTTGATTGATTTGGTACTTGGAGGAGTGAAAGGTCAACTGAGACCTCAACCAAAATGACACACTGGATTTCCCCCTTCTATTTACGAGCCTGCCACAATGATTTTCTTCTAAAATAATTCAACGGGGATCCCGAGGACACGAAGGAAGAAGAAGGAAAAGGTGGAAAAACAACACAGGCATATGAGAAGAAAACAAAAGAGGGGAGAACAGGAGTACGTGCTAGAGAGACAAAACATCAGTAGTTTGTGAGATAGAAGAGAACTGGAGCATGGATGCGTGAATCTTAGAATCACACATAGGCTTATTGTGAAAATAATGAGTTGCGGACTCACAAAGAGATGGTGCAGTGAGAAAAGTATCTAGTGTGCATGACTATGAACAACAAAGAAGATTTGGGAAACTATTTTGAATAAAATAGGAACATTTTCCAGAAGTTTAATGGTCACCCTAGAGAAAAGGAGACCCATATTCAAACTAGGGATAAAAAGGATCGTGGGATCGCGACTTTCACTTACTAGAAAGAAATAGACACTGTTAAGGGAAGGTTGTTGAGGAACTGTGTAGCAGAGAAGGGGATCCCTTGTGTAGAGGAAATCCAGTTGGAAATGTGCCTAGTAAAATCGTGGAGGTCTTGAGCTCAATTGGCAGAGGGAAACTTCTTCTAGTGTCGGTGGAGTTAAGGAGAGTAACCTTCCTGATGGAAATACATTTCCCCTCAGTTGGTTAGTTAAAATCATTACTGAACATACAAGTGTTTTTGTTTACTATGCCTATTGCATGCTTAATAAAGAGGATAAACTATTTTATGTTATGTTTGAGATTTGGTTAATTGAAAGAATGTTGAAATCCAAAGTAAAATCGAGTAAATAGAACCTTATTTCATTATTAATTGTGTTAATTATGAATGAATGAATGAGGAAGGTGGTAAACTACCTAGCCCTTCAATGAAAAGCTTGCAAGATACAAAATATTCATTTGGGTGTTTGGGGGAGAGTGATCCTCATTGCTGCGGAAGTGTTCTGGTAGTCTGGAGAAAGTGGGTAAACCCATGCACGAGAGAACGTGGGATTGTTAAATCCTAGAATGTATTTAATCCTGTGATATTTCCCTTGCTTTTGATTGGAAAGCTTGCACGATCGAAGATCTTCATTTGGGCTTGCCGGAGTAGAATACTCCCAATAGGTTGCAGAATGGTTTATGAGCCCAAGGGAATCAAGTTAAACTCTGGCAAGGAGAGAGATCCTGGGAGGACTATAGGATTGCT
This sequence comes from Picea mariana, assembly GCA_032191745.1. Taxonomy (NCBI): domain Eukaryota; kingdom Viridiplantae; phylum Streptophyta; class Pinopsida; order Pinales; family Pinaceae; genus Picea; species Picea mariana. Next base: position 23,609 of record JASDQU010245251.1, on the reverse strand, counting down.
ATATCCTCAAGACCACCTTTAACATGGTTGATAACCCTTACTTGAACCATGAGGGACGACAACTGCTGATTCGGCAGAAGGAGAAGATCTTGACAGTTGGTCAGAGATCTGGGCCTCGGGAGAACTCCTATCAGAAGGTAAGGTAAGGTAAGGTCATAGGAAGAACCCGTAGTGCGAAGTCATAGGGGAAGTCTGATGCGGATGTCCCTAGTAATTGTGGGTCATTGATCTATCAAAAGTCAATCCGATGAGATCTGTACAGTATAAGTCTATTGGAAAGTAAGCGGTCGGGAAGGTCTCGAAGGGTCATGAGAAGGGTCTCGGATGGAGAAACCCGATGAAAAGAGCTCGAGAGAATACCGTAGATCTATCGAAGAATATGTCGATAGGTTTACAACCGTTGGATCTAGAATGATCCATTCAGAGGAGGAAGACCTAGACACCTGTTAGTTAAAGGATTCCAAGTGAGTCCGGACTGTTAAATGATTTGTAGTGAAGATTGTCAAATCCATCAGAGTGGTCTCATCGGAGAGTATTGATCGGAAAGACCCGAGATCACTTGAAGAGGGAGCATTATGATGGCGGAGGATCATAAACAAAGTTCTCCTTTTCCATATTGGATCTATATGGATGAAGTATAATCTACGTCAATTTATAATTATAAATTATAAAGACGTTACAGATCAAACAAACTATATAACCTATTCAAAATTTTTAAATTAAATTAACTCTTGACACTTTAATTAATTATACATAATATAGATATAGAGGCAAACAATCATAAATCCGGGTGAGAATGCTTCATTATCTTTATATTAATAATACAATCATAAAATAATAATATGTTTTATTAATATAACAATATTCTTTCTTTTTAGTTATTGTTTATTTAAATTTTCCCTAGGGTAACCATAAAATAATATTATGATTACCTCACTTACTTGACCAACCATAAAATAATACTTTTTAATTGAGATAATGATTGCCTTACATAGTTGACCTTCCCTCGTTTTTCATTGTTTCGTTTATTCGGTGTTCTCCCATGATTGCAAGACAATAATGAGGAGCGGAGTTTCTATTAGTCGGTCTCCATTCAATGTTTGAGTGTTGATGAGGGGAAATGAGCATACGTAAATCAATAATAATAAAATGATTTAATTAAGAAAAAAATATAGTGATAAATTAATTAATATATTAGTTTAGATTTATTTTAATTTTGAATTTATTAAGTCTTAAGAGGAATCGAATATATTAATGTGTAAATATTTAATTTTTTTTTCTATATAATGGAGGCTATTTATATAATAGAAGTTATATAAATTATTATTATTTTAAATAGAGAAATATTTTATAATATTAATATATTATAAAATATATATTGATTTGAATTTGTTGATTTGTCTTAGATTCAATTCATAGATCACTAAAAAAAATTGTAGTAGTTAAAGAAGGTTGTGATATATTAATATATTAAAAAGTATATTAATATATTTTAATATACTAATATATTTTATAATATTAATATTTTTAATACTTTAATATTAATATATTAAATCAACGCATATTAGTTTTAACCCCCATCTATCAAGAGCCATCTCTCTCAATACTTCAATGCTTCTTAAGATAGATCTGTGTTAGCTTTATTGATATTTTAATATGTTATGTTATATAATATCTCCCTTATTTTGAACTAAACATAATAAACATCTCTCTTATACTAAATTGTAAAACACCTCACTTAATAAATTTAATTTTTTAGTTCATTTATTTTAATTTAATATAAATTTTATTTAATTAATATAAATTTTAATTATTAATCTTAAAACGTTTTAAAAATTCTTAATGCTTAAGCATATAAATACTTAAAAGTACACAAGGATTACATTTAGATGTGGTCTTTCTTTTCATTACCATTGAATTTCACCGTCGTCAATCTTTTCTTAACTACCTTTCATTTCTTAATGACAAATAAGGTCCATTTACATTAAATTTAATTAAATGTAAAACCAAAAAATATATATTTTAATTAAATATTATTAAATTGATAAATGCAAAACCAACAATAAGTTTTTATGTTAAAAAATATCAAAATTTGAAAATGTATTTTAATTTTATTAATGATGAAGAATTAAATTATGTAAAGCCTTTCATGTCGAAGAATCACTTTGGAGACTCAAATCGAGAGAGAAGTTTGTGGCTTCAGTGTGGGGATAGGAATAGGGGATACAAATAAGTGAGAGAGTCCATAACTATGAAGAGCTCTACTCCTATGGGGATGTGGCAAAGCATGAGAAGGTTTCATAAATGCTATCCAACATCCCATATATCATCCGCCCAATTGCCCCATCTAAACATATAAGTATGTGCATTTTGTAATAAGAAGAAACCTTTGATATGTGCATTTTGTAATAAAAAGAAACCTTTGATATGTTCTTTGTGAATTTTTCCTCGTTCTGTGTCAGTGGTATTAGAGCGCGGCTGAGGAAATTCGCGTGGAGAAAATGTGCGGTTTAGGGAGCTCGCGTGGAGAAAATTCACGGTTGAGGGAGCCCGCGTGGAGGAAATTCACATGAAGATAATTCGCGGTTGAGGGAGCCCTTCGCATGAGAGAGCACGAGCCCACGTGGAGGAAATTCATGGTGTTGAGGAAATTCATGTGAGAGATAGATTTTACGCGTGTCGAGGAAATTCGTGTGAGAGAGACAGATTCTACGTAGAGGTGGAATGAATCTGTTGAAGAGGTTGACTAAAGAGGACATGTACAAATTGTTACATAGAGATGGAGCCATGGTACATCGTTTGAATTCTTTTTTCATATTCTGAAACAAGTGTGTGATGGAAGTTTTTTTAGTTGTTTATGTAATTTCTGAGAACAAAATCTTTTAAAATTCATTCATTAATCTCGATAGTGGGAGTTGTGATTTCTCGAAAAGTAAATTATCAGGAGTTATATTTCTAGAGATGTTATATTTCTTGAGTTTGATAAAGATGAAATTACTGTCGATAAACAACTTGCTCGACTTGATCGATTTCACTCTAAAAATTTCTATCATGAATGGGAAAATGAACTTCCAAATCTTGAAAGGGGGATTCATGTTCTAGATCAATATTTGAAATTTCCTTCCACAACATTAACTTCTTCTTCTAGTTCTCCATTAGATAATGTAGAGAATGTGGGAGAAGGAATTTTGAATGACAACAAGGAATCAAAAACTGTCATTGAATTATCTCTTGAAGAATCATCTCTTGAAGTTGAGGAAACATCACAACAATCAGTACGTAGATCAACAAGGACCAGGGATATTTGAAATTTCGTTCGAAAACATCAACTTCTTTTTTTGATTCTCCATTAGATAATGTAGAGAATGTGGGAGAAGAAATTTTGAATGAAAATAGGGAATCAAAACATGTCCTCGAATTATATATTGAAGAGCCAACTCTTGAAACTGAGGAAACATCACAACAATCAATACATAGATAAAAAAAGACCAGGACATTTCCAAGAAAATATGATGAGTTTGTCACATATCTTACTTCAAACTCAGGTAAAAGTTTCTAGAGTTATTTTGATTGTGAATTAATTTTTTTTGCTATTGATGAACCTGCTTCCTTTCAAGAAGCAATAACTAGTGATGCATGGAAAAGTGAAATGCAGAGAGAGTATGTTGCTCTCATAAAAAATGGAACTTGGAGGTCGGTGGACCCTCCATTTAGAATCAAACCTATTGGTTGCAAGTGGGTATATAAGAACAAATATAAAGCGGATGGCTCTCTTGATAAACAAAAAGAAAGACTTGTAGAAAAAGGATATGCTCATAAAGAAGGTGTTGACTATACATAAAATTTTGCTCCTATTGCAAAATGGGGCACTATTCAAACTTTGTTTTCTTTGGCAGCTCATAAATGATGGAAAATTCATCATATGGATGTTAAGACTGCATTCTTGAATAGAGACTTGAAAGAAGATGTATATATGACTCAGCATGAAGGTTTTACTCTCAAAGGTCAAGAGCATAAGGTATGTAAACTAATAAAGTCTTTATATGGCTTGAAGAGAGCACCACATGCTTGGTATGAAAAATTAACTGAGCATATTCTCAAATTAAACTACAAATGTTTCAATCTAGATGATGCAACTCTATTTGTTAAGAAGGTTGGTAAATCAGTTGTATACCTATTCATATATGTTGATGATCTACTAATCACAGGAATCCATGATGATTATATAGCATCCGTTAAGAAAGAGCTAAAAAAGGTTTTTGATGTGACTGATTTGGGCTTGCTTCATTTTTATTTAGGAATTGAAATAGATCAACAACCGAAGTGCATTTTTATTTCTCAGAAGAAGTATATTGGAAATCTATTGAGAAAATTTGGGATGCATGATTGTAATTCTGTTTCCACTCCGATGGAGAAGAGCCTAACACTTACTTCAAATGAAGGAAACACATTTGAAGATCTAACAAAGTAGAGGAAGCTTGTTGGAAGTTTAATTTATCTTACTGCTACTCGTCCTGACATAAACTTTGTTGTAGGAATACTTTCCAGTTTTATGCATCAGCCTTGTGAAGGTCATTGGAACACAACAAAACAAGTGATCAAATATTTAAAAGGAACTCACTCATATTGTAATGTCCCCAAGGCCGAGCCCTGTTGTAAATCATGTCTATGAAGTATAAAGCTTGCATTGTGAATTGTAATTATGTTTTATAGGCTAGTGAGCCAAGTTTATATAAGTTGGTGGGCTTATGTGTTATTAGGCCGGAGAGCCTAAGTGTTAAGGCCGGGAGCCTTCTTTTGTATATGTAATCATGCAAAACATTAATAAAAATATAAACATCGCTGCATGCAGACCGACCACGATGAATGAGTGATGGGGGACTAAGCTTCCACAGAGTGGGTAAGGGATTGGGGGTTGGAAGGTTGGAAAGAGAGGCTAAGTGTAGATCTTAGGGGATTAAGTCCTCGGGAATAATATTTTAATATTATTCAAAAAATCCATGTGAAATGTGATGTTTTATCCTAAGTTCCTTGGAAGGACGAGTGACTTCCAAATGGGAAGAAACGAGCTTAATGGGTGACAAGTGTCAACCCAGGCGCATGCAGTTAAAACCAGGGAAGTGAGCCATGTTGGAGGGTCCTCTTCCATTCGACTGTCGACTGTCTAAACTGTGAATCCCATGGCCTCTGTATTCGACCTCTGTATACCCTCACGCAGCTTGGAAACCAAAAAACTGTAATGTTTTCTTGAGAAGCTGACGTATCCGTCGTCTGAACTGTTTGAGTCTGTGTTCGACCTCTACATTGATTCCTTGTCATGCCCCTTGAAATCAGTGGAAAACCCGTGGATTGATCCGTGTCACCTGTGTATGCTGTGAGCCCAGCCTATTCTCTCTTGCAGAGTCAAGTCTGTACTCAAACTATCTTTGGGTTGTACCTTCTGTTTTTCCTTAGTGGAATTGATCAGTTGCTGTTGTTGTTATCCTCACCTTGCGGAAATTGGGCTGAAACTGGTTGAAGAAGCGGGTTGTCAGGCCCGTGGTAGAAGAAGCAGGTTGTCAGGCCTGTGAGCAACTCCCTCCAGGTGAGAGAGTCTGCTGGGAGGTGGTTTTCTCCCAGAGAGAGTCTAGCACCAGCTTCAGAGCTTTGAGAATTCCTGATCCGACCTATTGTCGAGGCCCAGAGAGGGAGGTGAAGCACCGATGGACTGTGCTTGTGAAGGTGTATACTCCCGGGCGGAACATGCATGTGGGGAATGAGAGTCTATTAGTAGTGGGCGTAAGAAGGCATCCTGGGAAGAATCCTTCCGGTTATTCTGTGCAGTTTTCCCTGTAACCTTAGCCTAGACTAGGACTCCTTGCCTTGGGTGGAGCTTAGTCCCATCTCGAGGGTGACTCACTGCTGAGAGTGATGAGCAGCATGGTCTAAGGCTGGGAGGTTCATGGAAGGCCTGCATGTAGTTGGTGGAATTACCATGGTTTCAAAGATAAGCATTAGCTTATGCTTAATATTATGTTTTGCATGCCTGTGATGCTTATATGTATCATGTATTCTGTTGTGCATATGAATTACTGTTAATGCCAGAGATTATTTATGTTAGCAGTAATCTTGTGTTTACTCTGAGTTAAATGTGTTTAATTTGATTTAAATGCATGTTATTAATTAAGTATGAGAATGATGTTGTTCCGCATAGTAGCATTTTCCCGGCCAGTGGGGTTGATGGCCGGGGAGCGTTACAGTTTCGTATCAGAGACTAGTTTCAACGTTGAGCCTAGATGGGCCGGATAAGTGGTCTTTGGACCGAGGTTTTAAGAAGAAATTGTGTCTGGAGGACTAATTTCAGGCCTTCGAATGTTTCTGAGTGTTAACAGACTACTTGACCATGTTACAAAGCTTAGGAGGTGTAGCGGTATTATAAAACTGCAGCCGGTGTTGTATATGGCCATAGGGAGAGAGAGAAGTCCACACCAGAAGTGTTGGAGCGATGGGATCTGTTCGGGAGGAAAGGAGAACCCTCACAACTGTCAGATTTGGAGAACGTGCACAAGGTTTAAAACCCTTTGGAGTTGCACAAGAGTGTGGAAATCGCGATACGTGACCGAATTCGCCAGGGCCGTCCATCGGAAAGGATACGTGGAGAGCGATCAACCTTTCGCTGACTCGTGACCTGAAATGGTCTAAGGGTGACTTTGTGAGAATTCACGAAATGCGAATTCACGATTGGATCACAACCGTCGATCTAAAGAGAGAACTGGACCATTAATTGTCCAGGAAGAAATCGACATTTCAGGAATAGGGAGGACGAAGGTGGAAAATCTTTAGACCTCATGACACACGAAATCCCGATACGTGTAATGTCGATGAGATCTGAGCCATCAGATCGTGGGGAATCAGGACCGTTGGATCATTTCATGAATTCAAGGATCGTGAACTTGTTGCGCAGGCCAAATTCTTGGTCACTCCAAGTCTCAAATCATGAAAGAGATTAACAAGGGTAGAATCAGACGGTGGAGCGCTTCCAGGAAGAAGTGTCGAAATCTCATGAGTCGTTGGATCAGGGGAGGCTCACAGCCGTTGATCTCATACATGAATTTCCGTATCAGAATCCAGGGATTGAAGTGATGAGATATTTGGAGTCATTGCATCGTGAACTCCTGGTTACCAAAATCTCGAAACGATCTACACCGTAGATCGTAGGAGAAGAACTTGACCGTTGGATCAAGTAGATGAATAGACCGTAATTTCAGAATTTTTGCAAATGAAAGTTTGAGATGTGTAGATGCATGAACTCCTTATGCCCGAAAACCTGAAAGTTCCAAAATGATCTATACCATAGGTCGGGAGTATAAGGCTTGACCGATTAGATCAAGTAGAAGGTAAGTCGTGATTACACGATTTCGGCTGTCAGGAAAAAAAAACAGAGTGAGCTTAGGCATGGACCCCTGAAACCTCAAAACCCCGAAACACCGAAAGGATCTGCGTCGTAGATCAGAGAGAGGTCTAACCGTTGGATTTCACTTGGAATGGACGTGGACACATGGGTGTGTACCACGTGTCAGTGGGTCGAAAGAAAAGTGAGCATGGATGTGGACCCATGGGCTCTGTGCCACGTGCCAGTGGGCCCCGAAGGAAAAGAAGATATAGTAGGCCTGAACAACGTCACCTGAGGTAACATGGACCTTCTTAAGTACACCGCATGTCACCACTATGGTTGGTGACAACTGTGCTATGGGCCCGGGGGCTAGAAAGGTCGAATGTTCGGAATTCGGGAGTTGGAGAGGGAAGCGAGTGCGAGAACCTCCGGGACCAAAACCCCGAAACCCAAAACACCAAAACCCCGAAACCCGAAACCCCGAAGCCCCGAAATCCTGAAACACAAAGTTTCATTTGGAGAGCCTTGTAGCACCTACCATTTTAGCGTTTGATCATGGCCCATGGATGCATGGGTTGGGGACTAAGAAAATGGGGGCTATCACCGAAAATTGCAGAGCCAAACAGAGCTCAGAAAATTCATGGAATCAAAACATTTTCTTATTCAGATTGGTTTTGAATGTGTGGAATTTGTTAAGAAGAGATGGACTGACAAATTCTAGTTGTCTGCATATTGTGATTGCAGAAGTTTGATGAGTTCCAGAACCGATTAGAATTTCCACGGAGTGCAGAGAAATGGAAGAGGTGTTGATTGCCTTGAATTTAGAGAACAAAAGAGAACGAAGGGATGTCAACTTGAGAGTCGAAGGATCAAACTCCAATGGGCATGAAAAAGAGATGGATAAGGAAGGGCATATGATGAAAATCATAGAAAGATTGTAGAGAGAAGCCCAGGCTCGCCGAGCCGATAGCCGAAAGCTCATGAGGATTAGGGATCGACAGGGTGAATTCAACTTAAAGATGTTGAAGAACCTAGAAAGAATAGAAAGGAAATTGGAAAAGGAGAGTGGCACGAGCAAAATAGGGAGTTGCAAGAACCCTGAGAGAAAAAGAACATCGAGGAGTGGTAGCAGACATCGTCGTCGCTCCCCAAAGAATTCCGATAAGGAAGCACACAGTAGTTCAAGCCCATCCCCTACCAGAAAACACCGAAGATCTGGAGTGGATGAATTGAAAGGGGAGATGAACAAGATTAAGCCTCCTATGTTGATGGAGAACATAAGAAGGAGGAAGATGCAGAAACATGGTTGCTTGGCAGGAGGAAATATTTCCAACTATAGAATTATTCCTCTCAAGCAGAAGGAAGAATTGAGATGTATCAACTAAAAGGAAAAACATCCACGTGGTGGGATCAACTTGTGCAGGTGCAACATGTTAGAGAGAAAGATATCACATGGAAGGAATTCAAGAGGTATTTTGAGAGGAAATACTTGACTAAAAGATACTATGACAGAAAGATGAAGGAGTTCTTCAAACTCAAGCTGGGAAGCATGACCATTGATGAATACAAACGAAGGTTTTTGGAATTACTGAAGTATGTTCCATTCATCAAAGATGAGTCTATCAAGATTCAGAGGTATCTGAGTGGACTGCCACCTCCCATTGGTGACAAGATTCAGTATGATGATCCTAAGACTATGGAAGAAACAATAAGAAGAGCGAAATGATTATATGAACAACAAAGAGAAAAGCCTACCTTTTGGAAGGCTTGGGTTGACCAGAAGAAGTTTAAGAAAGAACAAAGGCAGAAGGGAAACAAACCTCCCTTTTTCAAAAATAGTCCTCAAGGACATCCATCGTTTAGAGAGCCGAGAATGGCTAAAGTAGGAGAACAAAGGATGAGACAGACGCCCATTCAGTGTTGGGGTTGTAAAGAGAACCACAAGTACATAGATTGTCCCCATAAAAATGGAAAAGCAAGAGTTGTCCATAATGTTCAACACACTGAAACAATGGAGGACATGGGTAGTAGAATGCCAAGGATCTATGCGGTCCTGGACAACAGGCAAGCTGAATTTCAGTCGCACATGATTGAAGTGGAACGTATGATTAACAACCAACCATTTATTATTTTAATTGATTAAGGGGATAGCCATAATTATGTAGGTCCTAGGGTGGTGAAAAGTTTGCATTTATCAAGAAGAAAACATGAAAAGTCTTGGTTAGTGCAGTTGGCTACAAGGACCAAGAGGAAAGTCACTGAGTTGGTTAAGTCCTGTCTGGTGGACATGAAGGGATTGAGCACGAAGGCTGAATTGAATATTCTGTCGGAAGGATGAATTGAATATTCTGTCGTTAGGCTCTTATGACTGTTTAATTGGCATGGACTAGTTGGACCAACACCATGCCCTCTTGGACTGTCGCAACAAGGAATTTATGTGCTTGGATGAGGAGGGATATCAGAAAATAGTCCAAGGAATTCCTAGAGCGGTTACTGTTAGATAAATCTTAGCAATGCAGTTGAAGCAGTGCTATAGAAAAGGCTATCAATTGTTTGCAGTCCGTGTGGAGGAAGCATCCAGAGATGAAGTCTCAAAGATTGGAGACCATGTGGTACTAACAAAGTTTGAAGACGTATTTCAGGAGGTACCCATACTACCTCCGAAGAGAGATATCGATTTCTCTATAAATTTGATGCCTAGAGCAGCTCCAGTGTCGAAAGCTCCTTATAGAATGAGTACACCAGAGCTGAAAGAGTTGCAATTGCAGTTTGAAGAGATTCTAAAGAAGGGGTACATTTGCCCAAGCGTGTCACCTTGGGGTGTTCCGGTCCTGTTCGTGAAGAAGAAGGACAGGATGTTGAGGCTGTGTATTGATTTCAGATAGTTAAACAAAGTAATTGTCAAGAACAAGTATCCTCTGTCGAGGATCGACGATCTTTTTGATTAGTTGAAGGGTGCGAAAATATTTTCGAAGATAGATCTCAGATCGGGATATCACCAGGTAAGAATAAAGGATGAAGACATCAACAAGACTGCCTTTAGAACAAGGTATGGTCATTATGAGTTCACAGTGGTACCGTTTGGACTGTCGAACGCACCTGCTATTTTTATGTTCTTAATGAATGGTGTATTCAGGGACTATCTAGACAAGTTTGTCATAGTCTTCCTGGATGAAATTTTGGTGTATTTCAAGTTAGGGGAAGAGCATGAACAACACCCGAGGATGGTGCTGCAAGTGTTGAGAGAGCACCAGCTGTATGCCAAGTTGAGAAAATGCTCGTTTTATCAAAGGCAGATCCATTACTTGGGGCACATTATTTCAGAAGAAGGGATCGTTG
>JASDQU010245250.1:41396-55496 GCA_032191745.1 Picea mariana | reverse complement strand
CACTAGAAATGGGAGTGACAAGCTCATCATTACATAGAAACTATTACTCATCACAAGACACAAAAGTGAATGAGGGTGGTAGTCACCATTGTTCGCAAAGATGACAATGCATCTAGGAAACACACACCTTATATTCATTGGAGTGAAAGATCTATTCTTGTATATAGAATTCATAGGCTAATCAATAAGATTGATAAGCGATCTTGTCAATATAAAGGCCTAATTTCTCTACATAGCGATTTCATAAAAAAATAGATAAACCTCATAATATATCAAAGCTACAAACCGACATATTAATCTAAATAAAAGAATATGATTTATTTTAATAAATAATTAAATGACTAATAAACAAAATTACATAAATAACCTACTAGATTCAATAGGGTAATAACCTACTATATTCAATAGGGTTTTGAGAGATGGATCATTTTGGATGAACATTCTCGATTTTCCAAAATAAATCTATAAGACTAACTACACCACCTTTGTTTAAGAGTTCACTAGTTGGAAGTTTATGCCACCTTACAGGGGATATAACCCAACTATGGGATCATCACCAAAAATAACCTCTCTAGGAGAGATTCAAGGTTTCCAGTTTCGAACCATAACAATTCAGTCAACGGATGATCCCAAATGAATATCAAACTTACCCATAAAAAGTTTTGCTTTAAAATGTTATCAAACACTAGTACTCCACAACACACCTCGATGTGAAGTAGCCAAGAATTACAACAAAGATAAAATCCACCTACTTGATAAATCTTACCACATTTGGCCATAGTTAACTACAACTCTAACAAAATTCCTTGATACTAGATATGACTCGCCCTCCGAAATGTACCCGAGAGGGATACCGATCATTCTTGACTATTATCCTACTAGGAATAAATCATTATGTTTTTAATACTAACATATGGACTTATTGGATCACTCCATATGAGTAAGTACATTTTGGCTTAAAAGTGTTAAAAGTACATTTTGGCTTATGAGCAAGGATAGATGTCAAAGTTTAAACATGACTATTAGATTATGAATGAAGCATAAATGAAAATCATTATGGATGCTATTTCATAATACCTCCTTGAGAAGAAGGCACCAAGGTAATATTATGGGTGATATCTCATAATACCTTTTTAACAAAAAGGCAATATAATTAAAAAAACTCTATCTAGATAAGGTGATTCAAATACTCATCGTTTGATAAATTGATACAAATATCTAACCTTTCCATTAACTAAATTTTATAAATCATTAAAATATTTATAAATATAGTATATATATTCACATAACTAAATTTTATAAATCATTAAAATATTTATAAATATAGTATATATATTCACATGCAAATGGTTATCTTAACAAGATAGGTCAACTTTATGGTGAGTGAAAATTTGAATGTTAGATAAATTGATACAAATATTTAACCTTTTTACTAACTAAACTTTATAAATAATAAAAACATTATAAATAGTATATATTGCCACATGCAAATGGTGCAAATGGTGTTTTACAAATTGATACACATATCTAACCCTTCTACTATTTAAACTTTATAAATCATAAAAAAATTTAAAGATATAGTATATATAGTTACATGCAAATTGTGTTCTCAACAAGATAGGTCAACCTATATTATTTGATTGACAATACTTGATTAGGAAGTATAAAAACATAAGAGGGTTGTTAAAGTTTTAAGGAAATAAATATTAATTTTATATTTATGGGAGAAGACATAAATATAATATTTTTAAGACCAATTCATTATGTTAATTAGTTTATTAAGTGTTTTTATAGAGTACAACAAAAATGTTTTTGAAGTTTTATCATTAATAGAAAGTTGGGCAATTTGAGACTACATGATATATTGGAATAATATAGACATAGAAAAAATATGGTCTTAATTAATTTCAACAAGACATGAGAAAATGCTAGATAAAATGGTATTACGGTGACAAGAGTCTCAAAAGGGAAATTGGTACTTTCATGTGATGGTAGGGAAAAGGAAAATGCATAATAGCTCAATAATTAATGGTTGGGCCTTGTAAGCTCAAGAAACTATATGCAAACAAAGCCTAGAAGGAATATATTATAATCAACTTCGTAAATACTTGTTCATTAAGAATATGCTATGATTAAATTACATACAAAGTTGGAGGTATCCCCAATAAGCCTTGCAAAAGAATAAAGGTATGCATTCGATACAAATAGGAAATGTATTACTTGCATTCATACCAAAACTAAATGCTCAATCGATGAAAAAATACAAGGGTTAGAATGGAGAAACTAAGTATGAAAAAAAGTAAGACTTTGATTTTTATATGTTATTCATTAATGATATAATGTATTGTAAGTTATGTGACAATATAAGAGTAAAATGGGAAGGATTCCCCCCATCCGAGGCCCAGATCATGAGAAAATTATAGATTATGGGTTACAAGTTATGTTGATATGATCAATTCATGTGTTCTGAGTCTCAAAATAATTAGGAGGAATCACTAAGAAGGAGGATGTTAGTTTCTCAATAGTGAAATCCCAAGGAAGTAGTTCCCCAAGGGAAAGTGATCATGAGTGGTCTAGAAGTTGAAATAAATACCAATGGAAATAGGATTGAAAAAATGCATTGGGGGAAATAACAAAGGAAGTGTCATAGTCTTTGATGGAAGGCGATCCAATGGATGTACAAAATATTTTTAGAGATATATAAACCTATAAATTCCATAAAAAAATAAGCCTAGAATATCCATCCAATGAAATGGGACAAGGAAAGGACCAAAAAACCTTAATGCAATGTGATCAAATAACTAAAATAAATGAGAGAAATCTTAGACAAGACCTTGGAAATAACCCTAAAAGAACCATTCGAGGAAATGGGACAAATAAAATTCTAATAAACATTGATTGAAAGTGATCCAATGGTTAGAATCAATAAGAGAAATATCATAGGACACATGAAAATAGCCATGTAAGAGTCATAAAATGAAATGGGACAAGGAAAATACCAAGAAATCATGATGGAAGGTAATTCGATGGCTACGATTAATCAGAGAAAATGTAGAAAATAAATTAGAAATCAACTTGCAAGAGACATTAGAGACAATGGGAGAAGGAAAGGTCCAAGAAATCTAAAGGAAATCAAATGGTTGATCAAATAATTCTTTGAGAAAATATTGAAATTAGAATTAAAAGAGCTATTGGAGACGATGATATGAAGAAAAGGTCCAAGAACCACAATGGAAGGTGATACAATGGATGAAGTAAAGAAAATATGGGGGAAAATATCCAAAAAACCTTTAAAAGAGATACTGGAAACACCAAAGATAACCTAATGAAAGAGACAAGTCAAAAAAAAACCTAGAATAGATATTGGAAAAAGGATTAAAAGCTCCATCCAAGACAATAAGAAAAACATAACCTTAGAAATACCTTATTGTACTGCCGAAGGTAGTATATAGCAATGAGTTAGCATTGACTTTCATATTAGTTTTGTGTTGACTTGAAAAATTTATATCAATTTAAATGTTCAACATAACAATTAAAAAAAATATATATATTTTAAAACAAAAATAGTATTTTTTTAACTTTTCATTGGTCAATAACTTGATAGTGTTATTGCAACCTTCACGTATTTCAAAACCTTAAATTAATGAGAAAAGACAAGACCACAAAAAAACTAATATAATGTAATGCAATATAATGTAATATTGTATTGTAATATATGTTAAAATCTAATATTGTATTGTTTTTTCAAATGAGGTAAAAATTTAAATTTTAAATGTCAACTTTTTTACACTTATTAAAATTTCAATAATTTTACATTTCTTAATATTTTTTAATTTTTTAATTTCAATAATTTTACATTTATTAATATTTTTTTAATCTTTCAATTTCAATAATTTTACATTTATTAACATTTTTTAATCTTTTAGTATAATTTTATAGAAATTTGTATGTAGTAATTTTTAAACTTTTAAGTCATATTTTAAAATATAAGAAACATTGAGATGTTTTTACTTTTTTAATTATTTAAAGATCATGGGAAGTACAGATCTGCATTCTTTTCAAATGACTAAGGAAATGTCTGAATATTATTTATATAAGCCATGCAGACATTAACAAGTAAAGTTTTTGGAGGCAGTACATGCAGCGTGCTGCCCTTGTTAAAGTTGTTCCAATCAAATCCATGATCAAAACATTGGAAATAAAGATATATGAACTAGCAGTGATAAATAAAGGATTATGAAGACATGATAAAGGGAACTCAATGACTATGATTGAGCTAGGATACACTAGGAAAATGTTAAAATATAGATAAAAAAGAAAATATAGGACAAAAAGTGGTTTCTATCTATTCACATGAGAAAAATCTCCTCACCAACCTTAATGGTTCACTTGAGGAAAGGGCTCAATTAGACATTCATTATTTGAAATTTCAAACTTTTTTATTTATGATCAGTTTCCATAGTTAGGTTTGATAGTTTTAATTATAAATGTATAATGTTGAGTATGAATCCAAAATCCAATACTAGAATTAAATTAATTTATTATTCCATAACTAAAAATGTTAAAATAATCAATAAACATGAAACAAGAAAATAAAGAAATCTATAAATAGGAAGAAATTCATTGTAAATTACAAATTGCAAAAAATTCATTGTAAATAATATATTGCAAAAATCTTATATAATGAATAGTAAAATGCAAATAACTAAGATTTTATTGAAATTTATAATTTTATATCCTTATACTAACACAACACAAGATGGAATGTAAAGAAAAAATAAACATTAAATACATAAAAATAATCAACAACATTATATATCATATATTTCAAAAGCAACAAGAATAGTCCAAACTGATCACAATAGCCCAATAAATAATGAAAATGCTTAAACAAAATTTGACATAAAAAATTCCAAAACATATAAAGAAAAATATTCCTTGAAAATATCCATACATCTTACTTATACAAAATGAGAGCGTAGGAAAATGAAATGCTTAGGTTCTTTCACTCTCTTCATACTCCCTCTAGCTACTAAGAGATTCCTTTTTCTTCATTTGTTTTTTCTTTAACATAATCTCTCTAGGCCTTATAAACTTATTGACTCTCTTCATACTCCCTCTAACTACTAAGAGATTCTTTTTCTTCATTTGTTTTTTCTTTTACATAATCTCTCTAGGCCTTATAAACTTATTGACTATCTTCATACTCCCTCTAACTACTAAGAGATTATTTTTCTTCATTTGTTTTTTCTTTTACATAATCTCACTAGGCCTTATAAACTTATTGATTTTTGTTGGAACGTGGATACGTATGTATGTTGGTTGAGTGATGCACCATGCAAAGCTAAGTCATAATATACTTTATGTAGGGTTTTATTCAACTTCATTAAAAAGGATTTCATTAGGATAATTTCCTTCGCTGGAGTGGCTATGAAATCATTTATTCTTGTCTTCGTCACACTATATATTTGTTCTATTTTCTTTACCTCTCTTATACATGATAACATTATTTTTGTAAGACATGAATGCATTTTCAACTCCAAACAAGGGTATATGGCATTTATGAGTGATTTTGTTTCCAAAGTTCCTCACACTCACTAAATGCATCTTGTATGTCAATAGTTAATATTTGATAGGCATCCTTCTAGAATCATGTCGTACATCATTCTTGACACTGCTTTTTCATTCATTCTAGAGATATCTAGAGGATCATCCACATACTCTTATTTCTTTTTCTTCGCATAATACAAAATTTTAAATTTTAAAGTGATTTTGTTTTAAAGCTCGTCACACTCACTAAATGCATCTTGCATGTGAATAGTTAATATTTGATAGGTATCCTTTTAGAATTCATGTCCTACATCATTATTGACAATGTTTTTTGTTTCATTCTACGGATATCTAGAGGATCATCCACATACTCTTATTTCTTTTTCTTCACATGATAAAAAAAAATTAAAATAATCTAATTTATCTTTTTTTGACATTTATTTATAGTGTTTCACTTTGTTATTAAGGATGAGAATTTCTTCACATAGGTTCTAAGTCTTGTAGTATTTTATAGAGTGTTATTTGTACTAGATTCAACTCATCCTATATTTCAAGAGAACATTCCACAAATTTAATAGTTCTCTTATTTTATTCTTTGTAGTATTCAACATGAGTTTCTATAAGCTCAAATATTTTCTTACACCATTCTAGCTCGTTAGACGTAATACGAACATTGAATTGAGTTGTTTGAGCTGCCATCACTTTAACATAGGCCATTGAATTGAGTTGCTTGAGCTTCCATCGCTTTAACATAGGCCACTACTACAAAGTTACTTTCATCCATGTCCATTATCATATATTTTTTTGTTCTTGGCTAAACTTTGATCAACAATGATCTTTCTCATTTTATGATTTTGTCAAACTATATGTTTCCTTATTCTATCAAAGGAAAATAATTATAGGTAGACAACTTCATCTATAGGGAAATCCTTTTTCATGATTTTTTTGTAAGCTCAAGCACATAGGAGATGATAATTTATTTCTTATCAACTTCAATCTAGAGGACATTACCTATGTATATTATTCCAGATATTTGTCTTCACCATCTCTTCCAAAAAAAAAAACTCTCTTCTTCTCGTCTTCTTCAAGTCCTTTCATCTATAGGGAAATCCTTTTTCATGAATTTTTTGTAAGCACGAGCATGTAGGAGATGATAATTTTTTTCTTATCAACTTCAATATAGAGGACATTACCTATATACATTATTCCGGATATTTGTCTTCACCATCTCTTCCCCCCAATTTTTTTTTTCTCTCTTCTTCTCATCTTCTTCAAGTTCTTTTCTTTATGCTCTATCCTAATTGATTTGATTTTTCCTTTCTTTTTCATCCTTTTATTTGTATTCCTTCTCAAATATTTTTCTTTCTTTAGATTATTATTTCTTTTTCAATGTTCTTTATTTAATAACCCTTTTAATTACTCTACTTCAACGGCCTTATTTTCAACTTCATATATGTTTTCTTCCTTTCCTCTTCTTCCATCCTTTTTCTTTCATCAACTTTTATTCTAGACTTTTCTTCAACATATTTTCTTTAGTATTAAATTTTTTCTTTAAGTGTTTCTTTTTCTTTATCTTTTGCCTTTACTTCAATTTATTTCTTTATGTTTTCTTCTTCTAACCTTCTTTTTTCAACTTCTTTTTTAGCATTTGCTTCAATCTCTATTAATGGCTCAACCTTCTTTCTTCCTTAAATTTTACATTACATTTCATTGAGCATGAACTTGTATTTCTTCATATGAGAGTTATCCTCTTTTGACTTATTCTTCTTCCTAGTGTTCATGAGAGTATGGACAAGTGATAGGAACATGGGTTCAATGGCTTTATATTACTTTGTTAGGAACATGTCTCTTGATCCCTTCTTCCCCAAAATGATATTCTTCCATTTTTATTTACTTCCATTCTTCTAAATCTAGAATTATTAAATCCATTAAATCCTATATAAATAGGATAGCTTGGGAATATCTTCTTTTGACCAAATACAAGCAATGAATTGAAAATATGTAGGATGGTTTGATAAGCTATCTTGCTAGCATTAGCCAATTTATGGAATTCCTTGGAACAATTTGGGGAGCTTTAGTCGTTGGACACATATTTTGATGTGTGTTCCTTGTTCCTCTATGTACCAATATCTAATCTGATCTAATACCTAGATAACCTATTTTGAAAATCTTGGACTCATTAATGATGGGAAACAAGTAGTTACGGTTTTTCTCTTAGTCATGATATTGCTATTGTACATCGATAACAACACTCAAGCATAACACTCTCACATACTATGGAATTGGGTAGAATGGTTTAGGGTATGGTATGTCCTTCTTGGTCATGTGAAATATTTGGTTGAGTACTATTATTGGAAACTCCTAGATATATAAAAGAGTTATAGTTCTTGACACTCCTTTGTCCTTAGGATCCTGCAAACAATAGCCTACATAGAATGGGAAGTTGAAGGAAGAATAAAGAAGGAATATCATGAATTTGGTAATTCTATTAGTGCAATAATGCTCAACTAGGAGTAATAATACACCTTTATCAAATACTTATCTCAAAACAATCCTTGTGCAATGCTAATTACATTAGTATAACTCTCTACAAACCTTTTTTTCATGGAACCAACCATACTATTGTAAGCAACCTATCTCCATAGTCTCCTTGCAAGGATATGATTGCATTAGTTTAATTCTAAAGTAACCCTTTTGGTGATCCCTAGGGGCGATGGTGTCCACTCGAAATTCTACCATGGATACCAATGTGAACACTTTGGACACCATGGTATATCTGTGAAATAAAATTGTGAAAAAGGTCGATGGCCTAAACACCAAGGTTGCCAACCTTGACATAAAGTTAGCTTAACATAAAGCTAAGCTTGAGTGTACATTTGACAAGATGAAAACCCACCTCTCTGTAGTTCTCAAAGCTAAATAAATATAGTAATATCTAGAGGTGTCACTGGAAGGGGGTGAGACTTCCAATGAAGAGGGTATTAACTAGGTTCATACTTTCAATATAAGCAACACAATATGTGGCACATAAATCACAAAGTGGATATAAACAAGTTTCATGGTTTTACTCCCATAGGATGGGTTACTTATATGGAATGCCAATTATTTCTCCAAGGTATTATGAATAACTTGATGAAACTTAGAGTGGGTGTGTTATACTTGGATTAATAATGTTGGCAATGGTGGAAGTGGCATAAGAAATCATATAGGGGATACATTTTCAATACCCTTGTTAAAGGAATATATGCTCATTTTGAAATAGATACTCATTATTTGGGTAGGTTGTTAAAGTTATACTAAAGCAACATGGTGGAATATTTTATATCTTCCTTCAAGCAATTAAAAACCTACATAGAAGGCATGATTGACACTTTTTTCAAATAATGTTTTATCAGTGATCTGAAGGAGGATATTCATGCACATATCTTGATTGTTCACCTAGCTACTTGGTTGAATACTTCTCAATGAGCTTCATAATCATAGGTGGTGTGAAATTCTTATACCAAGAAAAACCCATTTATTACTCACTCCTTCCCTCTCTAACTCCTACCAGAACCCCCTCTCCCTCTTAGCACCCGACAATATATAAGTTGACCCATGTAAAAGAAGTAGAATGCCAACACCTCAAACTTTGTTACAATTTTTATGAGAGTTACTTCAAATGGAATAAATATAAAGAAAAATAATGATTTCAAATTGATGTCTCCCATCTAATATAGCTAGAATACATTTTCGTGGAAGAAACCAATGAATTGGATTCTATGGAAACCACCCATCCTCCTAGGAAGAAACCACCCTTGAACCTCAATTTGAGGAACCTCAAATTCCTCTCATTGTTCTATTTGGAATTTTATCTCCCTAGACCCTAAAGTTGATTGGCTACATCAAGCATTAAAAGGTGTTTGTTTTGATTGACGTTAACAATGCCCACAATTTTTATTCATAGGTGAGTTTAAAAATAAATCCATTGTTATTTCCATATAGTGAATACTTTTAAAATTATGATAGACAATGGAGGTATGATGAAATGTTGTGGCAAGTATGTGAATATGAAACTTAAGATGGGATATTATTAGCTAAAATTTCACATGTTTACTATTGAAATAAGCATTTGTGATGTACTTCTTACTGTGGAATGGTTATGCACTTTGGGTCTATTTCCATGTATTTAAAGGAATTATACATGAGTTGCACTAGGGATAGCCATAAACATACACTCAAGGGACTCACATCTAGCTTCCTCAAAATGATTAGCTCTCATCATATGGAGAAACTCTTGAAGAAATTCCAGTCAAACATTATTACTCAATTTAGTGCTATCTATGTTATGGATAACCTTGCATGGAAAATTCACCCTAAGTTGTAGTTGGTCCTGACCAAACATCGACAAGTATTTGAAATACCTCATTAATAGTTTTCCCCTAATTCCAAGAATTCAATAACCTAATGTGCATCCTTATAGGTAGGCATTTTGCATAGAAGAATCGAATTGAAAATATTATTTAGGAAATATTGGAGTTAGGATTTATTTGTCCCTGGACTATCACTTACTCATCACCTATGTTCATGGTATTGAAGAAAGATGGAAATTGATGGGTGACCTTATTTTTGTTCTCTCAAGTAGTTGACCATCAAAGACAAATTCCCCATCCTAGTTATTGATGATCTCTTGGCTGAACATTACGGTGTGGAGTTATTCACTAAAATGGGTTTTCACTCAAGATACCATTAAATATGACTGAAGGAGATGCAAATTCATATGACAAACTTCCCACACATAAATGGAATTATGAATTTTTAATGATTCCATTGGACTCTAAAATTCTCCATTTATCTTTTTAAATATTCATGAACAATATTTTACATCCCTTGTTGCTCAATTGTGTTCTTGTATTATTTGATGATATCTTGATCTATAACAAGACCTAGTGACCACATGTGGACCATGTTGATAAATCCCTACAACTATAAGACAACTAGTTGTTCATTAAAAATTCCAAATGTGATTACTGTGATATAGATGTCAAATACTTGGGTCACATTGTCAATTAGATGGGGTGTGAGTACATCCCAAGAAAATCAAGGTTGTGTAGGATTAAAAATGTCCCAAGACCCTAAAAAGATTGCGTGGTTTCTTGGGAATTATGGGCTACAATATAAATGTTTTGAATGATTATAGGTGCATTATAGTCTCATTAATTTCCCTTCTCAAAAATAATTCAACTAGGTTTTTGAGAAAGCCTTTTTAACTTAAAGGATGCCATATGTACTTCACTTTTCTAAGCCATACCCATGCTAAGAATTTTGTCTTGGAATGTGACACATTGAGTAGAGGCCTCTTTTTCATGTTGATATGAAAAGGGTACCCCTTGGCATTCTGATGCAGGGGCATGGTCATCAATGATCAAAGAGGTCGAGTGGAGGACAACTCAACATCCAACGCGCACATTTAAAATTTGTTTTGAATCCGAGGACAGTGCTTCATTTTGGTGTTTTGAAAATATTGAAATTAAATACCTTTTAATGTTTGGAGGCTAAAATCCATTGTAGACATATCGCAGGAGATTGTAATTTCTTTAATGCAGATAGGATTGTATAGATATTGAGCATCTACTCGTATCTAAGTGTAAATGGCATTTATTATAATAAGGCTAAGTAGGAGAATTTTTTAATTGTGATATGATAACACTTAGTTAGGTCGAAGGGAAGGCTCGAGAACCCCCTCGTGTATAAATATATGTATTGTATTCCCAAATGAGGATGTTGAAAGTTATTGAAGAGTATTGTAATTGCTGTTGAATTTTATTTTGTTGTTGCTGAAGAAAGTTGGAGAGAATAAGATGAGATCTGTAATAACTCATGTATATATTTTCTGAATGAATATAATAGGAGATATTTTATCCCAAATGTCTGGTGTTGTTTATCTCTGAGTTCATTAGGAAATGTTATGTTTCTTGTTTTATTCGTTTTTATGCCTGTGTGTGTTTCTTGGTTAGAGAAATGAACTATTGATGTTCTTTAAAGTTTCAATTGTTTCTCTTCTGAAACTCTTGTGCAATGAGTGCATAGTTCCACACAAGGAGTGCAAGGGAAGAGTCTGCAGACTCGTTTGTTTAGAAGAGAGAGTGTGAAGTTTTACCAAGAAAGTGCAAGGAGTGCATAGATAATCAGTGGAGTATAGAATCTCGAGAAGGCCTATGCAAGGTGTCCACCGGGCCAACACTTAGACAAGTGTTGAAAAGGTTCTAAAGCAGAGAAGCACAAGGAGTACACAGGAGAGATTTCTAAAAACATCCAAGTCTGAGATCTTTAGAAGGTTTCAAGGAAGCGTAAGGAGTGCACCAGAGGTTCGAGTCTACTTGAGAGAAAAATATCATGAGAAGTAGCAAACAATGTGTGCCCAAGTCTATGTCATTTGAATTTAGTAAAGTTCAGAAGGAATAACAGGAAAAATTCCTTAGAGGGAGGAGTTTACCTTGTTTGAATATTAAGTGGAAGAGATCTAATCAGGAGGGGTTGGGATCTTTTGTGACTGTCAGATCTAAATAAGGTGTACGGTTTTTAATCCTTGAAGTCCTTCGAAATTCACGCATTCATAAATTTTTGAGTTTCTTTCATGGAGGAAACAAAATTCCTGAATCCTCAAGATCTGAAGTAAATCTAGACTATCCATCAGCGGGGACACGTGTCCATAAATCGAAGGTAGTCTGGAAGTTTGAATATCCGGAAGAATTGGAGTGTGGTTTAAAAAACACACAAGACTCCCGAAGTCCTGAAGGTCAGAGTTGATCTCGACCGTCGGTTGAAGAGAGACACATGGAGAGTAGATATAGCCTTCGCCAGTTCGATGTTCAGAAGTTGTGAAGGGGTTTGTTGCGAAGATACTAGAAGTCCCGAATGTCAGAGTGAATCCAAGCCGTCCATCCGCCAGGATGCGGGAACCATCGATTGATCCCCTTCACGAGTTCGCCATTCCAACACTCCGGAGGATTTGAGGTATCAAGTGGTGAAACGTTTCAAAGTCCGGAGAACGGAGTAGACGAGGACTGTTGATCGAAGGTAAGTATCAATCATTCGATTTGTTGGTTTGAAGTTCGACACTCCAGGATTATAGTGTGTTGGAGCGGGTGTAATCCCTGAAGCCTGGAACCCCAAAGATTATAGGAGCCATAGATCTCATCATTTGTTAGGAACCGTAGATCTTTTTCGTAGTTCGACTATTCACGGGTTCAACCTTCGAAGGGTTCGTAGTGTGTTTATTTCAAAACTCCCAAATCCAGGAGCTCTGAAGTCCTAAATTCTTCGAAAAAGTGAATATTGACCCATGGGTTTGACCCGAAGTCACATGGAGGACTTTGTCAGTGTATGAGGACCCTCACGAACTTGATTTTTCACGTGGGGAAAAGGTAAAAGGCCCATGGAAATGTGTTTTGAGGGCTCAGTAGGAGACCGAGAGATAATTTATCTCCCTTATTCAATGATCCTTAGAATGGGAGGTCGCACAGGCCCCTGGGAATGGTGGGGGTTTGCATCAAGTGGTATCATAGATTGAATTAAGCTCTATGTGAATGGAAACTTGGAACCATGCCACCAAGAAGACACAGAGATAGACTAGTGGTAAATGCATCCACGGGATAAGAGAAGAGACAACTTTGTGCAAGGTTGGATGCCATGGAGACAATGCAGAGAAGAGCACCTGATATTGGTGATGTCAGCGAAGATGAAAGTGAAGAGGTTGAATAAGAAGAAGTTGCAGAAGAATATGAAGTAGAGGAGCAACTGTTGAGACCTGTTGTAAAAATGGCAGCTAGAGAAAAGATGGAAGTACCAATGTATGAAGGTAATTTGTATTTTGAAGAACTTCTCGATTGGATTAGTTCTTTAGACAAGTACATCGATTATGAGGAGATTGATGAAGAGAAGAAAGTAAAACATGTTGTGACCAGTTTGAGGGGACATGATGCATTATGGTGGGACGGATTGCAAGATGACAAAAGATCCAAAGGTAAGTCTAAAATCAAGAATTGGGATAGAATGGTAGCAAAGTTGAAAGCTAAGTTCATACCCATGGATTATCAGATAAATATTTATAGGAAGTTGCAAAATATGAGACATAAAGGTTTGTCAGTGAAGGAGTACACTGAAGAGTTCTACAAGATGAACATAAGAGAAGGACATAGGGAGAATGATGAAGAAAAAGTTATCAGGTATATAAATGGATAGAGATATGAAATCCAGGATGAGATCAACATGATGTCAATGAGAACTGTGGAAGATGCTTATCATGCATCCCTGAAGGCAGAGGAAAATTTGGCAAGATAGAAGAGTAGACTAGAAAAGAAGAGTGGGAAATTTCAAAGTTGGAGATTAGGTTTTAGAACACCTAAGGAAAGAGAGATTTCCAAAACGAAATTATAACAAGTTGAAGATGAAGAATATAGGACCATGTAAGATCCTTAGAAAGTTTGCTCAGATTGTTTATGAGATTGAGTTGCCATAGAACATTGGAATATCACCAATATTCAATGTATCAGACTTATACCCTTACAA
>JASDQU010245250.1:25547-39155 GCA_032191745.1 Picea mariana | reverse complement strand
AGGTGTCTGGGTTCTGCTGCTTCTTTGCTTGTCTGCTCCGAGCGATTGAGAGACTGGGTCGCCGCCGCCATGGTTGCATCGGGAGGGGTCTCTTCTTCGACAAAACAGGTGGTGAAATGCTCCTCTGGGATGGTGGCTTTGAGACCAAGCTAAAAGTCCACAGGCGGAGGCTTGTCTTCCAATCCAAACTCAGTGGGTGGATTCCAATTGTCTGGGACTGTAAATAGAGGGAGCTTGGGATAGCTCTGCATGGCATCCTCCAAGGAAATTTCCTCCACGTACGCCATGGGAGGCGCTCATGGTTTCCTGCGCCTTCGAGTGGATGCCATGGCCAGCGCATGCTCAAACTTATTCTGTCTCTGGCGTCGAGACTCGACCGTGTACCAAGTGGCACCCCTGTGTGGCTTTCCTCGTGCCCTGGGCATGGTGGAGACCCTGGAGATGACCAGGGTTTCTTGCGGACGGACTTCTCTGCTCCATAACTTCGTCGGGACCTTGAATCTCTACTTTGGTGGAGTGAACTACTGTTGCTTTGGTGGAATGAACGCTGCTATGGAAAAATGCCCCTCGATTCTATCAATTCTGGTGATAAGGAGGAGGGCAACCGTGACCGCCATAGCCATTAAGGCTTGGTGCTGAGTGCGCTGGTGTCTGGTACTGTTCCCTTGTGTGAAGAGGCTCATCATTTGGTTACGCCTGCAGTGATCCATGGTGTGTTAATGGATGAGGGGATGGTTGCCGGTGGATGCATTAATATTACGTCCCGACATCAATCCGCGTGGCTCTGATTTGCTACGTGGCACCCCATCTGGGGGATGTAAGTCTCTGGCGGCTAAGGTTTGGCACCTAGTGTAGATGTCTGAGCACTCTGAGACATGGTCCTCCCAGCAAGAGTAATTGGCCTCCATTTCGACTGCTTCATTTGCTAGGCAATCCGCTACCCTGTTTTCATCTTGCTTCACGTGGGAGGGTATGATGCTGAGATGGGGTTGGAGGAGGCAGTTGAAATCTTCTAGCAATCCGGAAAGTCGCCATTTTGGTGAGATTTTTGAAGGGTGGCTTCCATGAAGAATCTTGGTGATTAGTTGGATGATGACTTGTGAGTCACCCTCCAAGATAATTTTGTGGTAATCTTTATCCATAGCTGCTTGGAGACCCCTCAATAGTCATGTTAGCTCTACCACATTGTTTTTTGTTTCCCCTAGGAAGCCAGCTTCAAGGCCTAGGATCTCTCCTTTTGAGTCTCTAATCACTTCTCCATATCTTGCTGTTCCCGGGTTGCCTTTGGAGGCTCCATCAAAGTTTACTTTGATGAAGTGTGCTGAAGGGGGGGACCAGGTGGTTGGGCTGATCTGTTGATGCTTGTAAGTCCTTGGTGCTAGTTGATTGATTAGAATGGGCTGCCAGTGTTGAAGAATACTCTGTTCCTCGGGGTTGCAGTTGAGGTCCTCTTTTTTCCATGATTTACTCCTGAGTGTTTCCTTGATTAATGAGCTGATTTTGTCCCACGTGACTTTCAGCGTGGAAGCTTGGGAGTGGAAAATTATTTTATTTCATTCCTTCCAAAGTTGCCAGAGGATGAATTCTGGTAGAAGCTGCCAGATGTGATTTAGAAGAGGGTTGTTGTAGGTGATGCGGTCCCAGTTCTCTATTGTGTCATTGATACTGCTTCAGTGTTGGTTGGATTTGCACATGATTTGCGCGCTTTGATCCCAGATTTGTTGGCTGTAGCAGCATCCATTAAAGACATGTTCTTTGGTTTCCTCTTGTTGGTAGCAGAGAACACAGAGGGATGGTCCAATGAAGCCTCTTTTCCTGAGGTTATCCCAGGTTAAGGCCCGATTGTGCACCACCAACCATAGGAAGGTGGAAACTTTAGGCCAGAGAGCAGAATTCCAGACTTTGCTCCATATGGGCTCCTTGGTTTTTCCTTGGGAGTTGTTGTGTAGGAAGTGGGCTTCTTTTATTTTGAAGGTCCCAGCTATGGAGTGTCCCCATCTCAGGATGTTTGACCCTTCTCTTTTGGGTATTTTCCGGCGGTTGGCTTGAAATTTCCAGCTTTGTAGATTGAGATTCTCTAGAACTCCAAGATCTTGATTGGAGGTTTTCCATTGGCGCCAGGGAAGGTGTTGTCCTTGAGGTTTCCAAAGGTCCTTGACCCTTAAGGAGGTATGCGGATTGAGGGATCCCTTGAGAGTGGATAGGTCCTCCATTTCATTCAGAGGTTTGAATTGTTGCCAAGAGTCATGCCAGAACATGGCACTCTCTCCATCTCAGACCTCCCAAAAGGCATGGTTCTGGACTAGAGTACGATTTTTCCATGCTGTGTTCAAGATATTGGAGCCTTGAATTCTGTTGTTATGCCTGATTAGCTGGTTAGCTGGTGTGAGGGGGGCATACTTTTGTGTCCATATTTGTGCCTAGGCCGCTGTTGGAGTTTTTAGCCAAAGCCACCAGATTTTGGCTCCCATAACTTGATTGAGCTTCCTCGGGTCCCGGAAGCCTAATCCTCCTTGGATTTTTGGCGTGCAGAGTTTGTCCCAATTTACTAATGCCCATTTCTTGTTGGGTTGGTGGCCATGCCAGAGGAATTTTCACTGAAGGTTTCTAATAGCTCTAATGACTTGTTTAGGAGCCGCCAGGACAGTGAAGAGATAGGTAGGAAGAGCCTGCAAAACTGATTTGAGGAGGACTAGCCGAGAGGCAATATTGAGGGGTCTAAAGGTCCAATTACTTAGTCTATTGGAGATGGATAGGAGAAGACTATCCCAGGAGATGGATCTAGTGGCTTCCCCCATGAGGGGAATGCCCAGATAATTGGACGGAAGGGAGCTCCTGGGAATTCCGAGGAGTCTGGAGATATGAGTTTGTACAGAGGCTGAAGTATTGAAGAAGTAGAGCTTGGATTTGTCGTAGTTAAGGGACATGCCTAAGGATTCAGTAAAGTTAGAGAGGATGGAGCTGAGCTTGTTGGCCTCCTGAACTGTGGGGGAGTTCAGAAGGAGGGTGTCATCGACAAACTGACTATGAGAGAGTGTTGGTTGAATGTTGTGTAGTGGTAGGCATTTGAGGGAGCTGTCAATGACTGCTGCCTTGATATACCTTCCCAGGCCTTCTGCCATAAGTACAAATAGGAAGGGCGAGAGAGGGTCTCCCTGTCTGATGCCTCGGGAGGGTGAGAAAGGTCTGGATGGGACACCATTTACTAGGATGGAAAAGAAAGTTGAGGAGGCGAGGTTAAGAATCCAATTGACCCAACACTAGTCAAAACCAAAGGATTCTAGGATAGCTCTAAGATATTGCCAGCTGGCCCGATCAAATGCTTTTGAAAGGTCGAGTTTAATTAGAATACCTGGGGTCCTTAAAGTCTTGAGGAAGTGGATGACTTCGTGAGCCAGGATGATACTGTCCATGATTTGTCTTCCTTCTATGTACCCTACCTGCTCCTTGGAGATGACATGTGTCAGAATAGGTTTGAGTCGATTAGCTACTACCTTTGTTATTATTTTGTAGATGAGGTTGCAAAGGGCTATGGGTCTAAACTGTTTGGGATTTGTGACTCTTTCTTTCTTCGGAATGAGGGTTAGGAAGGTCGCATTAAGGTCCAGGAGGACCATGCCTGATGCTCTCGATTCCTCTACATTTTCCCAAACATCTTTTCTGACCAGATCCCAGCAATGGTGGAAAAAATCAGTAGTGAACCCATCCGGGCCTAGGGCCTTTCCTGGGGGCATGGTTTTTACTGCTTGATCCACTTTCTCTTGGGTAATGGGTCGTGTTAATGTAGCATTTTTCGCGGAGGTTACCAGTGGAGGTATGTGCCTGGTGATTCTTTGTATGGCTTCTGTTCTATCCTCCTTGGTTTCCGTTAGAAGGTCCTGGTAGTAGTTAATTAGCTCAGCTTTGATTTGAGAGTGTTCTCTGACTGTATTTCCCTAGCCATCCTCTAGGTGAGTGATTCTATTGACGTGGCACCGATGCATCATTGCTCTATGGAAGAATTTTGTGTTCCTTTCCCCTTCCTTGAGCCATTGTACTCTGGATTTTTTCTTCCATAGAATTTCCTCTTGCTTTCTTCTTTCTTCCAATTGTGCTTGAAGCTTCTCCTCCTCTTTCATTAGATTGGTAGTTCTGGATCCAGAGATGAAGGTGTTTTGTATCTCCGCCAGCTGGCTTTCTATGTTCCAGATGCTTTGAAGTATGTTTCCAAAATTGTTCTTATTCCAATGTTTCACCAGCTGCTTAAAGTTTTTGAGCTATTGCTGGAATTTGTACATACTGGAACCATGGTCTATTTCCGCCTGTGCCCACCAGGATTTGGCTAGTTGCTGGAAGTCTGGGTGTGAGAGCCAGAATTTTTCAAAACGAAAGGGCTTATACTTGGGTATCTCTCCTGTGTCTAGATTGAGGGCAAGAGGCCAGTGGTCTGAACCGGCTTTTGGTAGGATAAGGATTTCTAGATAGGATCCTATCTCCATTAATTCCTTGGTGACCAGGAAGCGGTCCAATCTGCATGCAATGTGTTGATTGCCCAATCTGCGATTGGACCAGGTGAAAGTGCCATTGCTATTTTCTATATCTACTAACTTTAGATGATCAATGAGTGTTTTGAACTTACCGCTGTCTTGCTCTAGCTTTTTGGTGCCTCCTGTTTTTTCCTCCAGCGATAGGATCATGTTGAAGTCTCCTCCTAAGATCCAGTTTTGAGTTGTCACTAGAGTCTGGATTAGTTCGAGCCGCTTCATGAATTTGTCTTTATCTTGCTGGCTGTGGGGGACGTAAACATTGGTGATGGCGCCTTCCTGATTCGAGCCAATGACCTCAAAGTGAGTCGTTATTGTTCCGACGGTTGAAAAGGATTTGCTGGTTCTGATATTGGAGGGGTTCCAGAGGATAGCTAGGCCTCTGGAGGCACTTGTGGAGTCTGTTGATATGTAGTTGCATTCTCGCCAGATTCGCTGAAAAATGGTTTCAGCTTGTGTTCCTGCGCATTTGGTTTCCTGTAACATTAGAATGTCTGGATTTTCTGCCTTGATGCAGTCTCGGAGGGTCCTTTGTTTGGACCTACCATTGAGTCCTCTGATGTTCTAGGTGATGATCTTCATCATTAAGCGGGTGGTGTTGTGTGGAGGTATACCTCCGAAAGCTTGTGAATCGGGCCTGAATTTATCATGAGATTGCTCACCTCCTTGATCAGTTGTTGCGTTGTTTTACGTCCTCGTCTTTTGTTCTTGCGGAGGATTTTCTTCGAGCCAGAGCTCGAGTCCATAGCTATTCCCAGGCATGCTGTGGATCCTGTTGAGGAGTTGAGAAATACTTTATGCACCTTGCGCAGTTGTTCTTCTGGAAGGGTCTGCATGTCCTTTTGATTCAGGGCCTCCTCTAACTTTTCTAGATCTATGCCTGCTAGATCTCGATCATCCAGCTGCATTGGGGTGTCCCCATCTCCATCTTCTCTTTCTTCTGTGTAGATTTCACGGCTTTGGGGAGGGGGAGAAGGATTTGGGGTATCTTCTTGAGGCTGTTGCAAGTTCTTGTGTGGGTCTTAGATTTCCTCATCGTCTGGCAGCTGATTCAAAATCTCATACGAATTTTTGGTTGCGATTTTTTGTCTCGAGTCTGGGATCTGCCTCCTTGGTGGGTTTCTTTTCTTTGACGCAACCGTGGTGAATCCATCTTTCTGTGTATTGTCATTTGCTTTGGTGGCTGGTTTGATCAGGGGGAAGTCTCTGTAGAGGTGGTCGTGCTCATGACATCTCTTGCATCGGAAGGGAATGTGCTCATAATCTAGGGTTTGTTGTCAGTCCTCATCTTGGTATTCAAGAGTCACTGCTCCCGGGAGTGCCTTGGAGATGTTCATGTAGATGCATATCCTGGCGTAGGAGGTATATTTTCGATGTCTTGTGGCCTCTGAGGCTTTAATGTATTGTCCTATAGTGTTCCCTATGCTCATTAGAATCTCCTCCAACCAGAAATCTTGCGGTAAGGAGTATAAGTGGATCCATATAGGGGCCATGGTGAAGTCTTCTTTGTCGAGGCTAAATCTTTCAGTCCAGAAGCATAAGAATAGCCCTGCCGAGTTGAAGAAATACATCCCATTTTCAAATATCCTGTCCTTGTCCTCTAGATTGTATAGAATGATTGTGAAGAAGCCTTTGGAGCTGAGTTGGACCTCGTAGTCCCCTTTGGGGTTCCACCAATGCTTGATCCATTTGTTGAGGTCCCTTTCTGTTGGCCAAAGTCCCAAGAACTTGCCTATAAGGGCATGTTCTCTCATAAATTGTGTGTGTTCTCCTACTCTGGTTGAGCTGATGAGGTATCGCGGTGTTTTTTCCATTTGTGGAATGCATTTGCCTGGTTCCCATCCTCGAGGTGACTTTGAATGGGAGGTTCCCGCCTCCGTCTCCATCTCCTTCTTGAGGCCTTGTTCCATGGCCAAAAGCTGCTCGCGTATATGCAGGGGCGGCTTGAATGTGGGGCGTTTCGCTCTAGTGCCAGAGCTAGAGCGGTCATTGGCGGTGATGTTGTTGTATGAGGGGGGTTGCCCCCCCTCTTTTGTGCTCATTTTGGCATATCAGTGGAGGTCGAAGGGCTTTGTCTTGTTGCTGAACGAGCATCGCGCAAGAGCTCTGCGTCTGGTCGATCGCGGTCTGCACCTGATGGGGACTAGGGTTTCCTCAGCCGGACACTCTCTCTCCGATCTAATAATATTTTTTGAAAATAATCAACAATTAATAGACATTATATATCATATATTTCAAGAGCAACAAGAATAATCCAAACTAGATCACAATATCCCAATAAATAATGAAAATGCTTAGACAAAATTGACATAGAAAATTCCATAACATATCAAGAAAAATATTCCTTGAAAATATCCATACATCTTACTTATACAAAATGAGAGCGTAGGAAAATGAAATGCTTAGGTTCTTTCACTCTCTTCATACTCCCTCTAGCTACTAAGAGATTCCTTTTTCTTCATTTGTTTTTTCTTTAACATAATCTCTCTAGGCCTTATAAACTTATTGACTCTCTTCATACTCCCTCTAACTACTAAGAGATTCTTTTTCTTCATTTGTTTTTTCTTTTACATAATCTCTCTAGGCCTTATAAACTTATTGACTATCTTCATACTCCCTCTAACTACTAAGAGATTATTTTTCTTCATTTGTTTTTTCTTTTACATAATCTCACTAGGCCTTATAAACTTATTGATTTTTGTTGGAACGTGGATACGTATGTATGTTGGTTGAGTGATGCACCATGCAAAGCTAAGTCATAATATACTTTATCTAGGGTTTTATTCAACTTCATTAAAAAGGATTTCATTAGGATAATTTCCTTGGCTGGAGTGACTATGAAATCATTTATTCTTGTCTTCGTCACACTAGATATTTGTTCTATTTCCTTTACCTCTCTTATACATGAAAACATTATTTTTGTAAGACATGAATGCATTTTCAACTCCAAACAAGGGTATATGGCATTTATGAGTGATTTTGTTTCCAAAGCTCCTCACACTCACTAAATACAACTTGCATGTCAATAGTTAATATTTGATAGGCATCCTTCTAGAATCATGTCGTACATCATTCTTGACACTACTTTTTCATTCATTCTAGAGATATCTAGAGGATCATCCACATACTCTTATTTATTTTTCTTCGCATAATACAAAATTTTAAATTTTAAAGTGATTTTGTTTTAAATCTCGTCACACTCACTAAATGCATCTTGCATGTGAATAGTTAATATTTGATAGGTATCCTTTTAGAATTCATGTCCTACATCATTATTGACAATGTTTTTTGTTTCATTCTAGGGATATCTAGAGGATCATCCACATACTCTTATTTCTTTTTCTTCACATGATAAAAAAAAATTAAAGTAATCTAATTTATCTTTTTTTGACATTTATTTATAGTGTTTCACCTTGTTATTAAGGATGAGAATTTCTTCACATAGGTTCTAAGTCTTGTAGTATTTTATAGAATATTATTTGTACTAGATTCAACTCATTCTATATTTCAAGAGAACATTCCACAAATTCAATAATTCTCTTCTTTTATTCTTTGTAGTATTCAACATGAGTTTCTATAAGCTCAACTATTTTCTTACACCACTCTAGCTCGTTAGATGTAATATGAAAATTGAATTGAGTTGCTTGAGCTGCCATCACTTTAACATAGTCCATTGAATTGAGTTGCTTGAGTTGCCATCGCTTTAACATAGGCCACTACTACAAAGTTACTTTCATCCATGTCCATTATCATATATTTTTTTGTTCTTGGCTAAACTTTGATCAACAATAATCTTTCTCATTTTATGACTTTGTCAAACTATATGTTTCCTTATTCTATCAAAGGAAAATAATTATAGGTAGACAACTTCATCTATAGGGAAATCCTTTTTCATGATTTTTTTGTAAGCTTAGGCACATAGGAGATGATAATTTATTTCTTATCAACTTCAATCTAGAGGACATTACCTATGTATATTATTCCAGATATTTGTCTTCACCATCTCTTCCAAAAAAAAAAAATCTCTCTTCTTCTCGTCTTCTTCAAGTCCTTTCATCTATAGGGAAATCCTTTTTCATGATTTTTTTGTAAGCACGAGCATGTAGGAGACGATATTTTTTTTCTTATCGACTTCAATATAGAGGACATTACCTATGTATATTATTCCAGATATTTGTCTTCACCATCTCTTCCCCCCAAAAAAACTTTTTCTCTCTTCTTCTCGTCTTCTTCAAGTCCTTTTCTTTATGCTCTATCCTAATTGATTTGATTTTTCCTTTCTTTTTCATCCTTTTAATTGTATTCCTTCTCAAATATTTTTCTTTCTTTAGATTATTATTTCTCTTTCAATGTTCTTTATTTAATAACCCTTTTAATTACTCTACTTCAACGACCTTATTTTCAACTTCATATATGTTTTCTTCCTTTCCTCTTCTTCCATCCTTTTTCTTTCATCAACTTTTATTCTAGACTTTTCTTCAACATATTTTCTTTAGTATTAAATTTTTTCTTTAAGTGTTTCTTTTTCTTTATCTTTTGCCTCTACTTCAATTTATTTCTTTATGTTTTGTTCTTCTAACCTTCTTTTTTCAACTTCTTTTTTAGCATTTGCTTCAATCTCTATTAATGGCTCAACCTTCTTTCTTCCTCAAATTTTACATTACATTTCATTGAGCATGAACTTGTATTTCTTCATATGAGAGTTATCTTCTTTTTACTTATTCTTCTTCCTAGTGTTCATGAGAGTATGGACAAGTGATAGGAACATGGGTTCAATGGATTTATATTACTTTGTTAGGAACCTGTCTCTTGAGCCCTTCTTCCCCAAAATGATATTCTTCCATTTTTATTTACTTCCATTCTTCTAAATCTAGAATTATTAAATCCATTAAATCCTATATAAATAGGATAGCTTGGGAATATCTTCTTTTGACCAAATACAAGCAATGAATCGAAAATATGTAGGATGGTTTGATAAGCTATCTTGCTAGCATTAACCAATTTATGGAATTCCTTGGAACAATTTGGGTAGCTTTAGTCGCTGGACACATATTTTGATGTGTGTTCCTTGTTCCTCTATGTACCAATATCCAATTTGATCTAATACCTAGATAACATATTTTGAAAATCTTGGATTCATTAACGATGGGAAACAAGTAGTTACGGTTTTTCTCTTACTCATCATATTGCTATTGTACATCGATAACAACACTCAAGCATAACACTCTCGCATACTAGAGAATTGGGTAGAATGGTTTAGGGTATGGTATGTCCTTCTTGGTCATGTGAAATATTTGGTTGAGTACTATTATTGGAAACTCCTAGATATATAAAAGAGTTATAGTTCATGACACTCCTTTGTCCTTAGGATCCTGCAAACAATAGCCTACATAGAATGGGAAGTTGAATGAAGAAGAAAGAAGGAATATCATGAATTTGGTAATTCTATTAGTGCAATAATGCTCAACTAGGAGTAATAATACACCTTTATCAAATACTTATCTCAAAATAATCCTTGTGCAATGCTAATTACATTAGTATAACTCTCTACAAACCTTTTTTTCATGGAACCAACCATACTATTGTAAATAACCTATCTCCATAGTCTCCTTGCAAGGATATGATTGCATTAGTTTAATTCTAAAGTAACCCTTTTGGTGATCCCTAGGGGCGATGGTGTCCACTCGAAACCCTACCATGGATACCAATGTGAACACTTTGGACACCATGGTATATCTGTGAAATAAAATTGTGAAAAAGGTCGATGGCCTAAACACCAAGGTTGCCAACCTTGACATAAAGTTAGTTAAACATAAAGCTAAGCTTGAGTGTACATTTGACAAGATGAAAACCCACCTCTCTGTAGTTCTCAAAGCTAAATAAATATAGTAATATGTAGAGGTGTCATTGGAAGGGGGTGAGACTTCGAATGGAAGAGGGTATTAACTAGGTTCATACTTTCAATATAAGCAACACAATATGTGGCGCATAAATCACAAAGTAGATATAAACAAGTTTCATGGTTTTACTCCCATAGGATGGGTTACTTATATGGAATGCCAATTATTTCTCCAAGGTATTACGAATAACTTGATGAAACTTTGAGTGGGTGTGTTATACTTGGATTAATAATGTTGGCTATGGTGGAAGTGGCATAAGAAATCATATAGGGGATACATTTTCAATACCCAATTTGTTAAAGGAATATATACTCATTATTTGGGTAGGTTGTTAAAGTTATACTAAAGAAACATGGTGGAATATTTTATATCTTCCTTCAAGTAATTAAAAACCTACATAAAAGGCATGATTGACACTTTTTTCAAATAATGTTTTATCAGTGATCTGAAGGAGGATATTCATGCACAAATCTTGATTGTTCACCTAGCTACTTGGTTGAATACTTCTCAATGAGCTTCATAATCATAGGTGGTGTGAAACTCTTATACCAAGAAAAACCCATTTATTACTCACTCCTTCCCTCTCTAACTCCTACCAGAACCCCCTCTCCCTCTTAGCCCCTGACAATATATAAGTTGACCCACGTAAAAGAAGTAGAATGCTAACACCTCAAACTTTGTTACAATTTGTATGAGAGTTATTTCAAATGGAATAAATATAAAGAAAAATAATGATTTCAAATTGATGTCTCCCATCTAATATAGCTAGAATACATTTTTGTGGAAGACACCAATGAATTGGATTCTATGGAAACCACCCATCCTCCTAGGAAGAAACCACCCTTGAGCCTCCATCTAAGGAACCTCAAATTCCTCTCATTGTTCTATTTGGAATTTTATCTCCCTAGACCCTAAAGTTGATTGGCTACATCAAGCACTAAAAGGTGTTTGTTTTGATTGACGTTAACAATGCCCACAATTTTTATTCATAGGTGAGTTGAAAAATAAATCCATTGTTATTTCCATATAGTGAATACTTTTAAAATTATGATAGCCAATGGAGGTATGATGAAATGTTGTGGCAAGTATGTGAATATGAAACTTTAGATGGGATATTATTAGCTAAAATTTCACATGTTTACTATTGAAATAAGCATTTGTGATGTACTTCTTACTGTGGAATGGTTATGCACTTTGGGTCTATTTCCATGTATTTCAAGGAATTATACATGAGTTGCACTAGGGATAGCCATAAACATATACTCAAGGGACTCACATCTAGCTTCCTCAAAATGATTAGCTCTCACCATATGGATAAACTCTTGAAGAAATTCCACTCAAACATTATTACTCAATTTAGTGCTATCAATGTTATGGATAACCTTGCATGGAAAATTCACCCTAAGTTGCAGTTGGTCCCGACCAAACATCGACAAGTATTTGAAATACCTCATTAATAGTTTTCCCCTAATTCCAAGAATTCAAGAACCTAATGTGCATCCTTACAGGTAGGCATTTTCCACAGAAGAATGGAATTGAAAATATTATTTAGGAAATATTGGAGTTAGGATTTATTTGTCCCTGGACTATCACTTACTCATCACCTATGTTCATGGTATTGAAGAAAGATGGAAATTGATGGGTGACCTTATTTTTGTTCTCCCAAGTAGTTGACCATCAAAGACAAATTCCCCATCCTAGTTATTGATGATATCTTGGATGAACATTACGGTGTGAAGTTATTCACTAAAATGGGTTTTCACTCAAGATACCATTAAATATGACTGAAGGAGATGCAAATTCATATGACAAACTTCCCACACATAAATGGAATTATGAGTTTTTAGTGATTCCATTGGACTCTAAAATTCTCCATTTATCTTTTTAAATATTCATGAACAATATTTTACATCCCTTGTTGCTCAATTKTGTKCTTGTATWATTTGATGATATCTTGATCTATAACAAGACCTAGTGACCACATGTGGACCATGTTGATAAATCCCTACAACTATAAGACAACTAGTTGTTCATTAAAAATTCCAAATGTGATTACTGTGATAYAGATGTCAAATACTTGGGTCACATTGTCAATTAGATGGGGTGTGAGTACATCCCAAGAAAATCAAGGTTGTGTAGGATTAAAAATGTCCCAAGACCCTAAAAAGATTGCGTGGTTTCTTGGGAATTATGGGCTACAATATAAATGTTTTGAATGATTATAGGTGCATTATAGTCTCATTAATTTMCCTTCTCAAAAATAATTCAACTAGGTTTTTGAGAAAGCCTTTTTAACTTAAAGGATKCCATATGTACTKCACTTTTCTAAGCCATACCCATGCTAAGAATTTTRTCTTGGAATGTGACACATTGRGTAGAGGCCTCTTTTTCATGTTGATATGAAAAGGGTACCCCTTGGCATTCTGATGCAGGGGCATGGTCATCAATGATCAAAGAGGTCGAGTGGAGGACAACTCAACATCCAACGCGCACATTTAAAATTTGTTTTGAATCCGAGGACAGTGCTTCATTTTGGTGTTTTGAAAATATTGAAATTAAATACCTTTTAATGTTTGGAGGCTAAAATCCATTGTAGACATATCGCAGGAGATTGTAATTTCTTTAATGCAGATAGGATTGTATAGATATTGAGCATCCCCTCGTATCTAAGTGTAAATGTCATTTATTGTAATAAGGCTAAGTAGGAGAATTTTTTAATTGTGATATGATAACACTTAGTTAGGCCGAAGGGAAGGCTTGAGAACCCCCTCGTGTATAAATATATGTATTGTATTCCCAAATGAGGATGTTGAAAGTTATTTAAGAGTATTGTAATTGCTGCTGAATTTTATTTTGTTGTTGCTAAAGAAAGTTGGAGAGAATAAGATGAGATCTGTAATAACTCATGTATATATTTTCTGAATGAATATAATAGGAGATATTTTCTCCCAAATGTTTGGTGTTGTTTATCTCTGAGTTCATTAGGAAATGTTGTGTTTCTTGTTTTATGTGTTTTTATGCATGTGTGTGTTTCTTGGTTAGAGAAATGAACTATTGATGTTCTTTAAAGTTTCAATTGTTTCTCTTCTGAAACTTTGGTGCAATGAGTGCACAGTTCCACACAAGGAATGTGAGGGCAGAGTCTGCAGACTCGTTTGTTTAGAAGAGAGAGTGTGAAGTTTAAC
>JASDQU010245250.1:11226-23118 GCA_032191745.1 Picea mariana | reverse complement strand
TGAACATAAGAGAAGGACATAGGGAGAATGATGAAGAAAAAGTTATCAGGTATATAAATGGATAGAGATATGAAATCCAGGATGAGATCAACATGATGTCAATGAGAACTGTGGAAGATGCTTATCATGCATCCCTGAAGGCAGAGGAAAATTTGGCAAGATAGAAGAGTAGACTAGAAAAGAAGAGTGGGAAATTTCAAAGTTGGAGATTAGGTTTTAGAACACCTAAGGAAAGAGAGATTTCCAAAACGAAATTATAACAAGTTGAAGATGAAGAATATAGGACCATGTAAGATCCTTAGAAAGTTTGCTCAGATTGTTTATGAGATTGAGTTGCCATAGAACATTGGAATATCACCAATATTCAATGTATCAGACTTATACCCTTACAATATGGATGATATAGAAGGGACATATGGTTAGGAGGAGATTTAGTGGAAACAATAGATGCCCATAGAAAAGAAGCTACAGATAGAGAAGATCCTATATAAGAGGATTGCTAAGAAAACCAAGAAAAAAGTTTATTTAGATTATCTAGTTAAGTGAAAATATCATCCAGAAGAAGATGTTAGTTGGATGGCTGATACTGATATCCAAAAGCATGGAAAGACAGTGCAGGATCTCATGGACATGAGTCCATGAATATTTTTTCCCTGAGTAGTATGTTGCAGGAGCATAGTCATCAATAATCAAAGAGGTCGTGTGAAGGACAATTCAACATCCAACGCGCATGTTTAAAATTTGTTTTGAATCTAAGGAGAGCGCGTCATTTTGGTGTTTTGGAAATATTGAAATTAAAGGCCTTTTAATGTTTGGAGGCTAAAATCCATTGTAAACAGATCATAGGAGATTGTAATTTCTTTAATGCAGATAGGATTGTACATATATTGAGCATCCATTCGTATTTGAGTGTAAATGCAATTTATTGTAATAAGGCTAAGTAGTAGAATGTTTTAATTATGATATGATAGCACTTAGTTAGGCTGGAGGGAAGGATCGAAAACCCCCTCGTGTATAAATATATGTATTTTATACCCAAATGAGGCTGTTGAAAGTTATTGAAGAGTATTGTAATTTCTGTTGAATTTTATTTTGTTGTTGCTGAAGAAACGTGGAGAGAAGAAGATGAGAGCTGTAAGAACTCATGTATATATTTTTTGACTGAATATAAGAAGAGACATTTTCTCCCAAATGTCTGGTGTTGTTTATCTCTGAGTTCATTGGGTAATGCTATGTTTCCTGTTTTATGTGATTTTATGTCTGTGTGTGTTTCTTGGTTAAAGAAATGAACTATTGATGTTCTTTAAATTTTCAATTGTTTCTCTTCTGAAACTCTGGTGTAGGGAGTGCACAGTGCCACGCAAGGAGTGCGAAGGAAGAGTCTGGAGACTCATTTATTCATAAGAGAGAGTGTGAAGTTTTGTTGAGAAAGTGGAAGGACTGCACAGATACTTAGTGGAGTATAAAATCTCGAGAAGACTCGTGCAAGGCGTGCACTGGGCCAACACTTAGCCAATTGTTGAAAAAGTTCCAAGGCAGAGAAGCACAAGGAGTACACATGAGAAATTTCTAAAAATCTCCATGTCTGATATCTTCTAAAGGTTTCAGATAAGCGCAAAGAATGCGTTAGAGGTTCAAGTCACCTTGAGAGAAAAATATCGGGAGAAGTAGCACAAAACATGCGCCCAAGTCTAAGTCATTTGAAGTTAGTAAAGTTCAGGAGGAATAATGGACAAAATTACTTGGAGGGAGGAGTTTACCTTGTTTGAAGCTCGAGTGGACGAGATCCAATCAGGAGGAGTAGGGATTTTTTGTGACCATCATATATAGATAAGGTGCACGTGTTTTAATCCTTGAATTCCTTCAGACTTCACACATTCAAAATTTTTTGAGTTTGTGTCATGGAGGAAACAAACTTTCCAAATCCCTAGGATCTGAAGAAAATGTAGATTGTCCATAAGCGGGGACATGTGTCCATATATCAAAGGTAGTCTAGAAGTTTGAATATCTAGAATAATTGGAGTGTGGTTTCCAAAACACACAAGACGCTTGAAGACCCGAAGGCCATAGTTGATCTCAACCGTCGGTTGAAGAGGGACATGTGGAGAGCTGATTTATCCTTCGTTAGTTTGATGTTCGGAGGTTGTGAAGGGTTTTGTTGCAAATATACTTGAATTCCCAAAGCCAGAAGTGAATCCAGGTCGTCCATTCACCAGGAAGCAGGAACTGTCGATTGAGCCCCTTCGCGAGTTTGCTAGTCCAACACTTAGGAGAATTTGAGGTATCAGGTGGTGAAACGTTCCGAAGCCCGGAGTGTGGAGTAGACAGGGACCATTAATCAAAGGTAAGTATCAACCATATGATCTGTTGGTTTGGATTTCGACACTCCGGGAGTATAGCGTGTTGGATAGGGTGTAATTCCTGAAGCCTGGAACCTAGAAGATTGTAGGAGCCATAGATCTCAAAAGTTTTTGGGAACTGTAGATATTTTCCATAGTTCGATTGTTCATGGGTTCGACCTTCAGAGGGTTTGTAGTGTGTTTATTTTATAACTCCCGAATCCTGGAGCTTCGAAGTCTTGAATTCTTCGAAAAAGTGAAGATTGGCCGACGGTTTCGGCCCGGAGTCACGTGGAGGACTCTGTCAGTGTATGAGGACCCTTGCAGACTTGATTTTTCGTGTGGAAAACAAGTAAAATGCCTGTGGAAAAGTGTTTTGAAGACTCAACAGGAGCCCGAGAGCTAATTCAACTCCCTTATTCAATGATCCATAGACCGTGAGGTTGTGCAGGCCTCTGGGAGTGGTGGGGGTTTGCGTCACATTCACCAATAAATAATTATGGTATAGACATTTTATAAATTACACCTATAAGAGAGAGATGATAGCCATCCTTAATGCACTTGATACTTTTCTCACATATCTCATTGTGTGGAATTTCCAAATCAAGACAAATACTCATCATATTTTGAAGTATTTCCTAGAACAAAGGTTATTGTTGATAAAGAAAATCAAGTAGTTCATTGAGATGATTGGGTATGGTTATGAGATCATATATAATAAACACAAAGAGAATGTGGTGTCTAATTATCTATCTCAAAAATAAACGGAATGATCTTGCTTTGTTTTATCCTTACCCAAATCATGTTGTCTTCTTGAATCTTGAAAAGGATAGTTGGAAAATGACACTATGGTTCAACTCATCGAAAGGATTTAGAAGAATCCCAATCCCCCTAAAGGATATACATAGTAGCATCATACCTTACAATATAAATGGTACATTTTTTTGGTATCAAATTGAGATTTAAAATAAAGGGTGTTAGAGGAATTACATTCATTATGTATAGTGGTTTCAATGATCTTTTGTTGTCTCCCTTTTTACAAGTCTTTTGATTCACTTCCTATATTCCTGCATTCCACATGAAGAATGTGAAGTGTTGAGTCTTGGGTCCCTTTGTTTCTATTTTGAGAGTGTGTTGCTATATTCTACATCCGCACATCCAATGTGGAATGTAGGGACTATTGTTTCACCATCATCCAACCCTAATGATTTCATATCTTTAAATCCCATGCAAACTATAGATTATCCTTTGAAAAAAATTGTATTATCTTGAACTCCACCTCCCACATTCTACAAGAAAAATGAAGAGGGATATTACTTCTAATTCGATTCCTTTGCATCATTTATACCTTGACCAATGAAGCCATCAATTTTCATTTGATTCCAAATCATGTTGTATGTCAAATCCTATATTTTAGATTAATTCTAAGTCATCCATGGTGTCAAATATTATTGAGGATAATCATTTCACATGAATTTGACAGGTGAATGTGTATCATAAAATATGTAACCATTGATTAAAAGAATTATACCTAGCGTTTTTTATTCAATAAGAAATTTCTCAGAGATGGATCATAAGAAAAAATATGAACCTCATTATGGATATACATTAAATATTTTATTTTAGAAATATAAGGATTTCGATTGGCCCTATGGTACTTGAAAATGGAAGAACATTCATAGAAGAATGATAAGGTTTGGGATTCGTTCTTAGATAAAGTTGATTGTGTTCTCGGTATCTATTATTTCTATGATACTATCTAATGGTTGTCTGAAAGGTTTCATGCCAAGCATCATGTTGTGAGCATGAAGGAGATTAGAAACACTCCTATTTCCCCTGGGCCTTTTATTTCAGAGGGAATCTAAGGCTCGCTACATTAACCAAGGTTTTCAAGATCAATATGTATATGTCTTCATGAATGTCAATGGTGATAGGGTATTAATTTTGAGGAAACAATTGGTGCACCCAACTACTAAAATTATTATGGGTTACTATATTAACACTTTTGACTTGGTAGAGCCATACAATAAAGTTGCATGGTTAATTTCCATAATTGTTAGGAGATGTAGATGAAGATGCATGGTTGTTTTCCAGGAGACTACTT
Source organism: Picea mariana (assembly GCA_032191745.1). Lineage (NCBI taxonomy): Eukaryota > Viridiplantae > Streptophyta > Pinopsida > Pinales > Pinaceae > Picea > Picea mariana. The sequence goes on along the minus strand of JASDQU010245250.1, from coordinate 18,675 downwards.
TGAAGGTTATGAGGTACAACATTCATGTTATGAACTATGTTGTGTACACGGATGTAGTATTTGATTGGGGGGAATTTATATGAAATAAAATTGTCGATCAAATAGCCTATTTCCAAAAAACCCAAATATTCTTTGTGGATTCATATTTGGTTTATGCAATTATTTTTTGTAACCAATTTGAGAGTTTGGATCCTAAAGGGTTTGTGTGTATGAGATTAGAACCTATCCTGTTATGATATATAATGTTATAGAAACATAGGAACCCTTTCAATTTCTACATATTTTAGGATTTATTTATCAGAAGGTTTAGACACATCCATATTAGGTGTACCCTAGAAAGGTTATTAGAAGAATCTCAAAACCTTATTGAGGGAAAACATGATATTTTCTATGAAACAAGGTATACATACATTTGAATATATGGTTTAAAAGGAAAGACATATTTGTTACCCAAATTTGTTTTTGAAGGATATTTCTAAGGGAATCTTGTTGATAGTACCTGAAGTGGTCCTAGTTCTTCAAGGGAAAGAAAATGAAAATATATTAATATCCATTATATTTAGGTTTGTAGTTAATACTATGTGAAGTGTTGTTTGAATGGTGGATTTGGATTAGGGTTTATATCCTCTTGATTTGAAATAAGCTAAGGCAATCAAGGATTATGAACCTAAAGGAATGTCCAAGTCTTTCATAATTAAACAAAATCAGTATGGCTTATTCTTCCCTAGTTCTAAATGATGGGATGAGGGTGGTGGAGATAGTGAAGGAATCAAAGTTGAGCATGAAAAAGTTGGTTCACATCATAATGAATTTGCAACTTAGGTTGACCTATGCACCCTAACTAGTTTGACTGATAGTCCCAAGGGAAAGGTAATTAAATAAATAGTTCTCAATGACATTAATAATTAGGCACCAATTGCTAAACAAAAGGGAAAACTATCTTATTTTCACTATCTATTTCATCTTAGAGATCACTTATAAAAACCTCAATTATTCCTTATTTATTGAAATGGCATCAAATTCTTAAACATGGAAGAATGACATATGGTGCCATATATATAAAATGGAAATCATTGGTCACTCATTGACCACTACCACTGTCACAAATATTAGGCGCATCTTGGAAGTCAATCTTTCTCCTACTACTCAAAGAAGGAGCTCGAGTCATTTTGCAACTAAGTTTCGTCTCTCTAGAGATTGGACAAAGAAGCAACAATATTATAACTTTTTTCCACAAGTGAATTAACAGACTTACAAAATGATACATTATAATTCAAGATAATAAAACTCATCGTAGATGATACTGTCAGTTGTGAGGGTGTTTCACTCCTCCATGAACCTAATCTCTCTGTTATGCCACCCTTCAGTAGTTACAAGAACCAAAGCATGAAATTTTTAAAAAATGAATACAACCAATTTCATTCATGATACATAAAAAATTCATCAGTGAATGATCTCAATGTGAATAACTCACGAATGGTGGAGAGTCACTAGTAGTTGGAGCACTCGAGAATACACATTTCTCTGAGGAAAAATATGTTGTTGAATTGACTATGGTATATACATCAGATGATGTATGGGGGATGCATGAGAGTGAAGTGGTGCAACCATAGTGATGAAATAGTTTGGGTTGCAACAGGGAGCACTGATGGGTGGCATTCAAGTGAAACCACTATGGATGGATGGGATGGAAAAGGTGGTGGGGGTGGGAGGAAATAAACCCCCATTGTTTGTACAAGGGATGGAAGAACCCTTGGGGTAGAAATTGGCATCCCAAGAGCTAATTAAGGGTGGCAAAGGACTAGAGTTTCCCTGTAGACAAGGATAAATGATGGGGGGAATGTTGGTAGTAGTGAATGTGATGGTAAGAAATAAGGCCCCATTGGGGAAAGCAAAGAAATTATTGCATAATATGAAGTTACATCAGAAGTAGAGTCTATAGAAGGAGATGGAGCAAAGCCACATGAAGGAAACAATAGAAAATCCAAGGAGATCATTGACTCAAATGAACACCATGTGGCAGAATTGAAGAAAAAATGATTGGTTTCTACAGTTGTTCTATATCGCCATCCACACCATATAGAGAAACAATAGTCATCAAAGAAAGGGCGTGAGAATCAACACACTTATGAACCAATATGGAACCAGAAAGAAAACCAAACAAGAGGCGCATGGAGAACTATCAACACTACAGGAAGACATTAGGCTAGAGAAACAATCCCATGGAAACACATGCATGATGTAGATCAAGATCAAGGTGGAAAGGAAAAAGTTGGACATCATGTTCGTCTTCTATTAGAATGGATGGATGGTTGCACTGGGTACCAGTTGGCTACATTTTTTATCTGATCATATTTTATGGTTTCTTCTCATGTTTCAAGAATGAAACATGTGAAGTGGGATGGAATGTAGTCTACCTAGGGAGGTAATGTGGGGTACCTAGTGAGGTACTCAATAGGAATGTGGTTATGTATTGTTAGTGGAGGCCATTCAATGTAAGGTGGACTAGGTCCACTATATTAAATAAGGCTCACTATGGTAGTTAGATATATTAAGATGAACATAATAAATGGGAGAAGAATTTCTAGAAGATTTCTTCTCTAGAATGTTCCTATGAAATGGAGAGTGTTATATAAAGAAGTGTAAGAAATGTATTGGATCATAGTGAAGAATATTTTGAATTATCAATCATTGCTTGAGGAATTTAATCCTTCCATAAGGATTAATATATGGTTTTACCCTACCTCAAGGGTTTTGACTATTTCTTGTGTTCAATATTTGGTGAATGGTTTGGTGTATTCTTGTTGAGATTAATGGTTTATATTATGATATATTTACATATGTATTTAAGAAATTAACATATATTGACACATAAGAAGTATTATTGTAGCTTGAGCATCTGTGAGGGTCACATAAACACCTATTCTATTCATGTTCCCTCTCTTGGACAGACTCTACTGTAGGGATTAAAGGAACAATCCCTCCCCCAACATCACCTATAGGCATCTCCTATTGAGATAATTCTATAAAATTGTTGTGCTACAAAAAATATCTGAGTCAACATGGATATGGATTTCTATGGATAGATGTTGATTTATGTGATGGGAGGATGCGAGATAGGGGGCTTAGGCCTTCACCTAGGTGGATAAGGACCTAGAAATTGGTTATACCTATGAGGACTCGCAACCTGGCCCCTAGAATTAACCAATTTAAAAGTAGTTGACATGTAGACCTAACATAAACTATGCCCATATTATTTGAGGAAATATAGAGGCACTTCCCTATTATTGCAAGGAGGTTTCTAAAATACCATAAACCACAAAAGTGTCTCTTTGTGATTGGTTGTTGTACTCTAGTTCTTGAATCAATGAACAATGTCATCAACTACGTTTTTGAAATGTCTAGGTCTCTAACTTGGTTTATCTGGACCTGTCCTATAATATTCATACATTCTAGCCCTATAATAAACATTATTAGTTAATTGGCCATGGGAATTTCCAATGGAAGATACAATGGTGTCTAGGAAAATAGATAGTAATAGTCACGAGGGCTCTCTGGTATTTCGTAATTCTTGTGCAATGCTTTGGTGCTCAAAAATTAAAAAAATATGTCGGGTTTCCATGTCATGTCACAATATCCATGATCCTTGAACTTCCATATACTAGAAACAATCTGAATCAACCCTTCAATTCCATTTTGAGGCTATAAATTGAGCCATATCCAAGCCTTCTAGACAATTCATCATTGAGAGCAAAGACACTCCTGAGAAATTTCACCTCAATTGAGTATGCATCCCTTTGTCCTTGAAATTCTAAACTTCTTGTGTTCAATCCACAAGATCTTCCTCCCTTCATGATGGAGAATTTCATTGACTCCTACTTGTGAGCTTGACTTTGTGGAGGATTGAAGTGGTGGAGGCCTACTGGAGGGATTTAGTTTATTGTTTATGATATGTGTCATTATAGAAATTTGTCACCTATGTACTTCTATTGATTACATTAGTAGAAATTCTCTTTTCTCATCCAATTTATATATTGAAAATATTTGTATTGCTTTCCATGGGAATATTTGTTATGTATGTTAAGATTATGCTATTTTATATGCTAACATTATATATGATCTCCACATGCTTGCGTATCTTGGTTATTGAGTATAAGTTTTAGGTATAAAGCTTTGGGTCATGTGCTCAACGGTGGTGTTCTTCAAATGTCCAGAAGAGGTAGGCTTCTAGCTTTCTCTTGTTATAATTTTCATTTATATAGAATACTTAAGATTAGAGTGTATTTTTTTTTTTTCCATCTGTTGTGGTTTTCCCCTAGCCATAGAGAGATTTTCCTCGTAACACATTTTTAAGAACACTCACGTGTTCCTATGTGAGCACATTTGTGCTCACCTCATTGCTACTTTTTTTCCATCAAATTATTTTGGACACCCTTATCCATACTTGATGTTTTCATGGGGTTGAAAATATATGAATGAATCAAATGTAGTGCTTGCAAGTCTTTTCATTATTTCCCAACTGAAAAAATTTCAATTTGTGTTTCTTATCAATTGCATAGCTAAAGAAAACCTCACACTTCACTTTGATCCTTTGCAAGACTTGAATTATATTTCTATATAACAAATTTATCCCCTTGAAACTTAAATGGCCATACTACATATGTCAAAACAAAGTAAAGTCTTCAATTTTTTCTTTTAAAACTTTTGAGCTTGTTGTATGAATCTTTAGAAGACAATTTGAATTTGTTTCATGCAAACCACTATCACTAACTTTCCATCATAATTCTTATGAAACATTTTGTGGGACAATTGGTTTAGATTGATGGATAGTTGGTTGCCATTGATGTCAACCTTTGGAGACTGATATAGTAGATTGATGTCAACCCTTAGATATTGATGTGAACACTTGGAGAATTATGTTAATGAATTCTGGTAGAACAAAGGTATTGGTAAGGGACCCAATGTTTTTGAAGGAATAAAGACATGAATATCAATATATTTGTAGGTGAGACTTCTTTATATGGATAGAACATGTCGTGCCATTTACAGTGATATGTGGAACGTCATATAACTCCTCATGGTTAGAAAGTTATGGCCTTGTGAAGTTGGAGAACCCTCATGAGTTTTCTAGAAGCCCTAGAAGGTCAAAGAAGACAAAATTATTCTAGAARCTCCTAGAAGAAGTTGACTAGTCAAATGGGTGAAACTATAAGTTAATCATGGGTTMAGTKCTTGTATTAAGAAAATAATTAAAAATAAATTAGTTGCAACTAGAAGCGTAGAAMATAATATCTGTGGGAAGTTGTTAAGTTAAGTGGACAAAGTGGCTAAGTGGAAAAAGTGGTTAAGTGGACAAAGTGGCTAAGTGGAAAAAGTGGTTAAGTGGACAAAGTGGTTAAGTGGATACTTCTAGAGGAAGCTACTCAGAGAGTATAAATAAGAGAGAAAGGGTCTCCCATTAACACCTATTGAGGATATAGAATATATAAAAGTGACTAAGGTAACCAAAGGAGATATAAAAAGAATTTTAGAGGGAAGGTGAAGTAAAGAAGGCTGAAAATTCAAGGGAGGATAAAGTCTTTTGATGATTCTTTCTAAGGTATGTTATTTACAGGCCATCTCACCATTTTCGCAATAACGTTTTTTATAAAATGTTTCAGATAACAAAATTTGGAGGACGTTGAGAAGACCTATTCAAGTAATTGTGATAAAAAATTCATCTTATGGGTCATTGTAATATGCGAGTTACACTTTGTGGAAGATAGGTTTTGTGGATGGTCCTCAAACTAGTCTAAAACATGTGTTCTAGGTAAAAAAGTCATAAATTCTTCATATCAGATCCAAATTTAGTAATAAAAATACATTAGATAGAGTACAATCATTAGTATGTGTTATATCATTTTCATATCCATACAAAAAAAAAAAATCATGTGGAATTCTTGACAAGTTCGCTCTCTAGAATAAGCCAGAATTCAACAAGGTCTTCCATTTTTGGTATAAACCCTTTTATGGGAGGTTCCAAGCAGTGAAACCTGGAAGAATTGCAGAAAAGACACTGAAGAACATTGTGTACCATTTTCATACCTTTATTCATTACAAGTACATATTTATGATTCTTTCAATTTAGGGTTGTTGACTAATCCAAAATTAGTCATGTGAGACTAAAGTAAATTTTGATGAAAATTCTAGTCTCTTGTTGTTGAAGTTAGGGAAGGTATGAAGGTCTATGATTACATACACCAGGTCTATTACAGAGTTACATGTATGTTTATATTCATGTTTTGATGGTTATATTTGTTCATGACATGGTACATGCTTGAGGCTACATAACAGTGAGGTTTGAAACATCATTTTATGTAAGGGTTTATGGTATTTGGCTTATGGATTAGTGATGTATTGCTAGAGGACTCTTATTGGTTGTCTTGATGTATGTTTTGGTATATGTTTGAGGTATATGTTGATTTCATGGATAAGACACATAGTTGATGAATTGGCATATACATGAGATGTATGGCATGGTGATGTTGGTACATCTTGATGAGGCATGGTTTTACTTGTTATTGATACATGATTTGTACATGCTTGGTACATTGTTAGAGGCACTTGTTAGTAATATTGTTGGACATATTTGTAGTGATATTGGAACATGGTTTATGGTTGACATGGCATAGATATCTTGGTATTGGTGATGGTTGTGAGGTGTTATGATGTGCATGGTTGATGCACTTGTGATGGTGTAGGTTGTGCTAGTTGTTGATGTACATGATTGGTTGATGAGATTATTGTGACAGGTTATTGGCATTGGTTTTTGTTTACAGGTTGTTGGTACAGGTATTGTGACAACTTCTTGGTATAGGTTGTTACAGGTTGACAGTGACAGAGTGACAGTGACAGTGTTTGATTCAGTGATAGTGGTAGGATGTCTACATTTGGAACTTATATTTTAGGCCGAAAAGACGGGGCAATGACAGGTGGTTGGAGCTAGAGAACCAGGGAGTTGGAGATTCCTTTAGGTTGGAACTTGAGAATTAGGGGGTTGGAGCCAGAGAATTGGGTGGTTGTAGCCACCTTCTGATTGGAGCCGGAGAAAATAAGGGGTTGGAGCCTCCTTCTAGTTTGAGTCAGAGAATTGGAAGTTGGTGCTTCCTTGAATGTAATTCTTAAAGACATATAAGAAAATAATTTTGTGGTTTTCTCCCGCATTGGGTTTCCATGTAAAATGCTGGTGTATTGTGCATTGTGTGGATGTGTCTATTATTTATTATTACGAACCGATGGATGTTAATGATATATGATGTCATAACATATTAATGATGAATTTATGAACATTGTTGAATAAGTTAAAGGAATATAAAATGTGGTTAAAAGTGTATAAATTGTTGATTATTGATTCACCCCCCCTCTCAGTAATCCAACAATTGGTATCATAGCAGGTTCCTTTAGGAAAAC
>JASDQU010245249.1:9778-26570 GCA_032191745.1 Picea mariana | reverse complement strand
CTCTCTCTCTCTTCTATGTACTTTATCTCTCTTTGTCTTAAGGTGCTAAGGTTTCTTAGAGCATTCCTGAAGTATAGGACTAGGGTTTGATCCTAAGGAGGAATTAGATTCAAGGTTTGGTTATAAACCCTAGGTTGTACTTGTCGAGGAGGAAGAGAAGAGGAGATGTCTTGCATGAGCCCAATGAGGACTTGTTAGTGATGATTCTAGCTTGTTGGAGTATCTTTGGTGGAGTTAGGGTTTTTATTACTTTTCCCCTACTAAGATTTTGGAGAGCTTGGAGGGTTGTACCAACTTGGATAAGCCGAGAGTATGTACTTAAAATTCATCACTTATCCATATATATGAAGTTTTCAACTATCCAAAATTGTCTTATTATGTGTTTGATTTTCAACTATCAGTGTCTTCATGGTTTCTTAATTTTTAGCACTTATATGCCATGTTGATTTGAAAGAAGTTAAAGTTGAAATTATTAAGGAATTTAAAATTTATATTGAAGATAATAGGGCATATTTACTACTATAAATATGCATTAATAACAGTGATTTCAGATCAAGTTTATGCATGAAAATATTACCCTAAGGGGTCGAAACTTGTTGGCAAATATTTGGTATCTTTTCTCTTAGATAGTCTAGTGTATTGGGGTTGATGTGAAGTGAAATATTGTATGTTGTTTGCCACTATAATTTATATTTCAATTTAGACTTAAGATTGAGAATTCATAGAGATTACATCTATGGAAATTTCCGAATTTGCAAAAAAAAACTCAATTCATGAACTTTCTACAAGAATTTTCTTTTCTTTTAGTTATTGAGGGGTTTGATTGGTTAATCAAGTGAGGTGGTGGTATTATTTCTACTAGACTTTAATTCCCAAATACGATCACATACAAGTAACCCCTTCATTAAAGGTGACTTGTCATGAATAGCAAAAAAAAAATTGAATATGATAATATACAAAATTCATAATCCCTACTATCATCAACATTCCATTGATCAAGATATTGATTAAATAACATTACAAATTAAATTAAAAACATATTAAAAATTTCATTATTTCTTTCCTTCGAAAGCCTAATCTTAGATTATTAAAATCATCCAACATCATCATTTTCCTTACAAATTAAGTATAATATAAAATAATTGTTGAAAATCTTAATTTTGTTTTTTTATCTCTACCCATATTACCCTTACAAATACCTTCACTCTCATAGTTATACATTAATCTAAAGGGCAGTCATTCTTTACTCACAAGTGAGATTGTGCACATGCTTGTACTTAAAGAAATGTGATATATCTCTTTTTTAAGCCAGATGAATTAATAAGTGTTTATTCCATATTTTAATAAAGTGTTTTGGATCATCAAAATATATGAGTATGAATGAAATTTTAAATAGATTAATTGTGAGATAAGTGTTTATTAGATGAAATTTTGGCTTATCTCATATTTTTTATTGTTCATTGTGAGATTAATTAGTTTTAAGTGATTTACTAGTAATTATTTTTAGAGGTGAGGCTCTTCTTTGAGCCTCACCTCCCAAGTACTTCATTTACATGTTTTTTTTTGTTTGCTAGTTTGTTCGTGACCTGTGGGACTAGCCTGTGGCTGAGAAACCGTGACTCAGGGGCATTTAAGCCGTCAAAATCACCCGAGGATCGCACCTAGCCTAAGCCACACCAACCCTTAACATGATCCAAATTTTAGGGGGTATATGGTTTAAATTTGGATGCAAAAGTCATAAAGCTATAAAGCTAATAGATTATCCATATGAATCAAGGAGATACCCACCTCCTCGTTAATTAATTGGGATAACAGGTTTCCCATATGGTTCAAAGAGAGTCCCACCTCTCCATTATTGTATTGAGTTTTATTTTCCACTACTTAGTTAGTTGGGTAGTTAGATCTATTATTATAATAATAGAGACTCGTTTAATGAGATTTTTCCATTATTGTATCGGGTTTTGTCTTCCACTACTGAGTTAGTTGGGTAGTTAGATCTATTATACTAATAATAGAGACTCATTTAATGAGCTCTCTTTTACTTTCTCCAATGGACCATTTTGTAATGTTATATAAAGGCCTAACAAGCCTTCTCATAATATCAAGTTACTCATTTTGGCTTCTCTCATATTTTCTATTGTTCATTGTGAGATTAATTAGCTTTGATTCATTTACTAGTAATTAGTTTTAGAGGTGAGGATCATCTTTGAGCCTCACCTCCCAAGTACCTCATTTACATGTTTTTTTTGTCCATGCTTCTTTTCATGCAAGATTGGCACGTCTAAGCTCCTCCCCTCTCGGCATTCAATCCATCCAGATCTCATCCCATGAGATCTGGATCAGTGGTATCAGAGCGGGTACGCTCTACATCGAAACAAGGGTTTGAAGCATGTTGCAGGTTCAAACATTTTCAACAATCACCAACCTCCTTTTGGTACTATCGAAATTCATTTGTCGATCCATGCATTGTAAGCATCACAGTTGGTCCACAGGCACTACAGGGCTTTGTTTTTACCCTCGGATCTTTGTTCACCATTACAAAGAGAACCATTCATAGATTCACTACATCCATAAATGGATTCACTACATCCATAAATGGATCCACTACATCCATTGGTCTGCAACATTTTTAAAAAAATTCCAGGGTGTCTATGTTGCCCATGGAGGTTCCACAACCACTACAACAACCCACGCTGCTCTACAAACCCTTGGCATCCTTTGTGGACCTCTACACTCAGCCAACATCAAAGAGGTGTTTCGACCTATACAGAGAATTTCATAGGCTCTATCATAGCACATAGGAAATATCTTTTCAAGATTTCAAATGGGTATTTTGCAAAATCTCATTTGGCTTCCTGGTTTGAGAGATATCATGGATTGAATCTCAACATGTATTTGACCCAAGGAGGTCGTGCGTACCACCATATTCAACTATACTTTTCTCCCTGATAAGAAAATTACAGAAGGATTTCCACATATAGATAGAAATATCTCTTCAATATCTCAAATGGGTATTTCTTGAAATATCATTTTGCTTCCTGGTTTGAGAGATATCATTGATTGAATATCAGCATGTATTTGACCCAAGGAGGTCGGACTTACCACCATATTCAAAGAATTTTTTCTCCCTATTCAAAAAACTATAAAAGGAATTCCACATATGGCTGGAAACATCTCTTTAATATATCAAATGTGAATTTCACGGAATTTCATTTCATTGTCTGGTTTATGAGATATCTTTGTTTGAATCAGCACATGTCTGTAACCAGCATGGCCACACACCCTTCAAATTCGGCCTAGTTTTTATCACTCCATGGGCCACCTCATAACAGGTTTCATATACCAATGGAAATATCTCTTTAATGGCTCAAATGGGTCTTCAACGGAATTGGATTTCATCACCTGTAGCAGAAGTTATGAATATATTTGCAGAAGGATGTTCACAGCCCCCAAAGTCACGATTTTTCCATATTATTTTTTTAATTTTGGGATTTTATTAAAAAAATTGTATTTTTCTACCCATGTACAAAGCCATTGTCAAATAGGTTATGGGTCAACCACAAACCCACATTTATGGGTCAACCACACAAAACCATTCTCTTCATTAGGTATTTTCACATTGTAATCATAATGGTACGATAATGGGGTTTCTCTTTTTAGCATGGGTGAAATGATGGGGACCACCATCATTTTCTAAGGGGGGAGGAATAATCCGAATTTTAGGGGGTATATGGTTTAAATTCAGATGCAAAAGTCATAAAGTTATAAATCTAATAGATTTTCCATGTGGATCAAGGAGATGCCCACCACCTCATTAATTAATTGGGCTAAGAGGTTGTCGATATGGGTCAAAGCGAGTCTCACCTCTCCATTATTGTATTGGGTTTTATTTTCCACTACTTAGTTAGCTGGGTAGTTAGATTTATTATTATAATAATAGAGACTCATTTAATGCACTCTTTCCATTATTGTATCGGGTTTTATTTTCCACTACTTAGTTAGTTGGGTAGTTAGATCTCTTATACTAATAATAGAGACTCATTTAATGAGCTCTTTTTTACTTTGTCTAATGGACCATTTTGTAATGATATATAAAGGCCTAACAAGCCTTCTCATAATATCGATTTACTCATTTTGACTTCTCTCATATTTTCTCTTGATCATTGTGAGATTAATTAGCTCTAAGTGATTTACTAGTAATTAGTCTTAGAGGTGAGGCTCATCTTTGAGCCTCACCTCCCAAGTACTTCATTTACATGTTTTTTTTTTGTCCATGCTTCTTTTCATGCAATATTGGCATGTCTAAGCTCCTCCTCTCTCAGCATTCAAGCCATCCAGATCTCATCCCCTGAGATCCGTATCAGTGAGCCACTTGTCGTAGTGAAAAAACTACCCCGCTTTGGCAACCTGATAGAGTCGGATGTTCTGTTGGTGGGTGCCCTTTGTCTTGGTTTCCATGACCCGGTCAACTGTCACCTATTTAATGCAGTCGAGATTGAGTCTTGTAGGGGCCAAGTTCTCGGTCACGTCCGAAGTGTCTAGGAGAGGTGGAAAATATGGTCGAAACAGTTGTACATCAAATATCAGGTGCAAGCCAAGGAAAGGAGGAATACTTGATTCAAAAGCATTCTCACCCATAGCCTTGGTGATGGTGTACAACCCATATCGGACTGAGCGTAGCTTCTGATGGGGTCTTGTGAGGATCTCTTTCTGAAATGCAACCATAGTTTATCTCCCACCTAAAACTTGTGTGGTGCTTGATGTTGATCGTGGCGTTGCTTGTACTTGTCATTGGATTTATGAAAAATATCATGAACTTGTTGTTGGATGTGTTGGATTCGCTCAACAAATTTGGTTGCTCGATCAACCTCAGTCTAAGCATGGGAGGACTCTTCCTCTGCAATTGCAATGGGCAGAGCGACATCGATGGGGGCCAATGTTTGGAGCCCCAAGCACACCCTAAAAGGGTTGTGGCCAATAGAAATGTGGAGGTATTTGTTGTAGCTATGTTGAACATGAGGAAGGATTTCATCCCATGTGCGTGAATGTTTGGAATTGTACATTTTTGGGATATGGAAAATCATCATGTCGACTACCTTTGTTTGTCCATGAGTCTATGGGTGGAAGGCACTCAATTTGGTCAGCTTGGTGTCCATCATTGACCATAGGTTGGACCAAAAAGTGCTTAGGAAACTATTATCTCAATCTAAGATAATGGTTTGTGAGAGCCCAAAATAAACCCAAACATGTTCAAATAAGAGATTGGTGGTGGCCTCGACTGTGATGCTCTTCTTGCAGGGTGCCAAAACTACCATCTTAGAGAAACGATCAACGACCATGAAGACACAATCATTCCCATTATTGGTTGAAGGTAGACCAGACATGTAATCCATCGAAATAAACTCCCAAGGCCCATCTGGAAATGGTGCAAGCAATGCAAGAACTGATGTACTTACCAACATATTGTCGAATCTTAGGCCAATAAAAATGATTTTGCAGTACTGCCACTATTTTGTCTACACAAAAATTTCATGTTGCCCGACTGTAATGAGATTCCCAGATCATCTTTGCACGCTCACTTGAAGGAACGTAGAGATGGCTCAGATGGCATAGCAATCCATCCTGGAGATGAAAGTCTGGAATTGTTTTTTTGCGCTCAATGTTTGATAAGCAGCAGCAAAGTCGGAGTCATTATTGTATAATTGTGGCCACCCATATGTTTCATGCCCACATGACTTAAGAACTGTGGTTAGCGCCACAACAGGGGGTCGACTGAGGAAATCTGCCACATTTTTTGTGTTTCCCTTCTTGTACTTGATGTTCAAGTGGAATTGTTGCAGGTAAGTGGACCACTTCTGATCACAGTCGTTATGTAACTTTCCTTGTATCTGAATGAATTGCAAAGTCTTGTAATCAGTGTTGATGATCGTTTCCTTCCCCAGAATGTAATGCTTCCAATGTCAACATGACTGCACAATGGAGTGCATTTCTTTGTCATAGGTAGGGTATCTATGAATATCATCAGATAGTGTTTCACTATCATAGGATATTGAATGCCCATGCTGAGTGAGGACTGCACCATTATCATAATTTGAAGCATTTGTCTCCATCTCAAATGGTTGTTGTAGTTCTGGAAGAATAAATATTGGTGTTGAGTAGAGGTGGAATTTCAAATCCTCAAATTCTTTTTGTTGGGATGCAGCCCACACAAACTTGTCCTTCACTCCACCGTTTATCACCTAGCTTAGGACATGTTATCACAATAAGTTGTCAAGGGCCACAAGCCACAACCATGAGCACAAAGAAACACCTAGAGTGGTCTAATATGGACTCAAATAAAGTGAGTGAGCAAGTTCAGTTTTCAGTGGAGGAGATTCCATTCAAATTTTAGATTAGTGGCTCACGGGCTTTCGGGACTCCAAAATTGCGTGAAGCATAGCACCAGAGAAAAAGGTCTGAAGTGTCGAAGTGCCTGAAATCCTAAAGAGCTTGAAGTCCTGAAGTGGCCGAAGACCTAAAGAGGATCTTGGTCCTCCGGTTCAGGAGGCCATGCGTCATCAAATCCTTAACTCCGGAGGATTTGCTTGGGGCAAATAAAGTTTGAATTTTGAAAAGTTCGAAGCCCAAATCGTGAAGCAGATCTCGACCGTCGATTCGAAAAGGGAATATCTGATCCATTGATCTTAAGAGGGCATATTTGAGCCACTGATCGTAAATCCTCGTCCAAGATCGACAGCCACAGTCCATTGCTGGGACGCGACATGCTCAGGCGATAATCTTCTTGAGCGGTCCCGCAATTGAAACGATGGTTTGGAAAAATTAATACGTGGCAAAAGGTGGTGGATTGTGGGCTCAAAAGCGGTGTGAACCCAAACCACCTTTGAGCGGCCCCGCAATCACGCATTTATATAGCGTCCTATCCGAGAGCAATGTGTGGTTGCCCCCTTGGCATTAAGCCATGTTTCAATCCCGATGCAGGTAGTTAATGAAAGTGAGAGAGGTGGTTGAAAACTTGCCTCACCACATAAATGGAAAGCATGCAAAGAGCGGTCGTAAAGGCAAACTTTCAATCCGAAGCTTCCTTATGGACAGATTTTCCTATAAAGCACATAACTGTGCCTGGCTCGCATCTGACATGAGGAGTCCTACACAGTCTGACAGAGCAGGCGCCGATTGAAAACGTTAATGTGTTGGTCTGATCACACTCCTGGTGGTTGCAACATTTTTAGTATATATAGGTAGTTTTGATATTTTGTTAAGGGGGATGGTTGAGCTAGGCTCCCGCATTGTAAATTTTTAAGGAAGCTCTGGTTTTTCTGGTTAAGTATCCGTATTTGAGACTTATTGTTTAATGAAAGTCATCTTCCTTTCCATTTCTCTGTAAAAGCTGTGTTAGAACACTCGGGCATGGATGATCCAGTCGAGGGTAGTTATGTTGTTGTGATGTAGGTTTGATCATAGTGGCACCGCGGCTAGTTTTAATCAATTTCCTATGTTGTTGTTTCCCTCTTACATTGGATGGCTCGGGCATGCAAGATCCAGTCGAGCTGTTGCAGTTGTAGGGTGATGAAGTTTTGATCATCCTCTTGTTGTAACTGTGTTGCTTGCACCATATTTCAGTGTCTGAATATTGATCTCAAGATTGCTCTTGAGTATTGAGTTTTTCCTCTTCGAGTTGTTGGAAGGCTTGATGCCCATAGTAGTTCATTCATCCTTCTCTCTAAGTCTTCCCTCTGCTCATACTTAAGATCAACTTACTGACTAGAGTTGAATCAAGACCTCACCTATTTGTGTGTGCCAGTCCTTGTTTTCTGAGTTAAAACGATATTGTCTTGAGTCTGTGCCCATTGACCTCGTATAAAACCAACTTGTGACATATAAACTCTGATGGGTACTGGGCTTAGCCTCCCCACAATCAGAGGGTGACTTCTAGTGCTAACAAGACCTAAGTGATTTGAGATAACCCCAACACAAACTGATGGTAGAATTTAGTGAGGCCCAAGAATTCATGGAGCTCGGTCATTATCTTCGGGGCCAGCCAATTGCAAATGAATTGGATCTTGGTTGGATCCATATGCACACCCTACTCATCCATGATGTATCCCATATATTGGATTCTTTGCATGTTGAAGGAACACTTCTCCAAATTGGCATATAACTTGTGTTATCGCAGGGTGCCCAAGACCTATTGAATATGATTCAAATGTTCCTCCCAAGTTTCGTTGAAGATGAGGATATCATCCAGATATATGACCACAAAGGATTTTGTGAATGGCCATTGTATGTCATCCATCATCTGCATGAATGTAGTCGAGGCATTAGTTAAGTTGAAAGACATGACCAACCACTTGAAGAGACCTTCTTTAGACTTGAAGGTTGCCTTCCATCCATGAGTTTTCTCAATCGACACCCGGTGGTAGTCTAACTTCAAATCAATCTTACTGAAAAACTTGGCTCCCTTGAGTTGATAGAGAAGATCATCAATACATAATATTGGGTATTGATTATTGACTGTGATCTTGTTCAGTGATCTATAATCAATACAAAGTCACCATGTCCCATCCTTATTTTGTACCAAAACAATTGGGCTCCCACAAGGTGAGGATCTTGGTCTTATGTGGCCCTTTAGAATTAGCTCTTAGATCTGACATTTTATTTATTCATTCTCCATAAAAGAATGCCTATACACAAGGTCATTAGGCAGAGGATTATCGAGTGTTAAAATAATTGAGTGTTTTACCTGACAGTGTACATGCACCCTAATAGGAGAGGCAAATATGTCTTTGTGCTCATCTATTATCTTGTCTACCTATTGTTGTAGTGTAGAGAGACCCCATGAAAAGGTTTTGATGGTTGCAGTGACCTCTTGTTCACCTTCCAACTGAACCACAAAAAGGACAAATATCTCAGTTTGAGAGACCACTTTTTCGCATTCCTTCACGAAGATAAAAGAGGCTGCAGTAGTTGGGACTGTCTCTGGTACCTTGTAGAGTTGATCTCCCAAAGTAATAACGACACTATGAGGCCTAAATTCATAAACAGCATGACTTCCACATATATGGTTTTCCTAATAAAGCATCAAAAAATTTAGGGGGGAAACATCACACTATACCTCGTCTTTGAAGGGTTTGATGTCATAGTGCAGGTGACATTGTTGGCTAACATGGATGTCCCATCCCTAGTTGAGCCAACTAATGGTGTATGGTTGAGGATGCAATGTCATTGTCAGGTTCAACCTATTGATGACCTCTATTGAGATTAGGTTCTTCTCGCTATCGATGTCAATAAAGAAATGGAATTAGGTCCCTTTACCCACATCTGTGAGTGGAAGAGGTGATCCCCTTCTTCGGGCTCCTCTGGTTCCTCTGGCTGGACTTTTGTGGAATCGATGGTGACACTGAGTTTTGCATCAATCATCCATTTCCCCCTTTTCGGTTCTAAATCAGAGTTTGATTCATCATCTGACCCTGAGGCTTTCATCTCAGTCAAAAATGGTTGCATGGAGTGACATTCATCAGTATTGTGCCAAAGGATTTTGTGGAACTCACACCACTTTCCAATGTCCTTCTTCGACTTCCCATTACCCTTCTTTGTTGGTGGCTTGGCCCGGTTTTCCTAGGACATGCCATCATTTCTCTATCCTTTTCCCTGGGAGTTAGGGCCACCCTTACCATACTTTGGTTTTTGCAGATTTGTAGACTTGAACTCCCACTTGTTCTGATGCATAAATTTCTGCTCGATTTTGACATCACAACGATATGCAACTCCTGATGACGAGATGTCCAGAAACTCCATTTCGATTTGGATGTACCTGTGTAGAGCCCCATGGTATTNGGTATGGAAGGCATTTGTGAAATCTGACACTGTTTGGCCCCTCTCTTCACGCAGTGTAGTCCTTATTGTGTACTGGTCATCATAGTTTCCAACAAGGTAATATTGTTTCTTGAGGGCATCAACAAAATTCGCCCAAGTGGGTCCTTGCCCAAAAATTACAGACTCATCCTCGACATGTTGCTCACAGTAAGTCTCTCACCAATCTCTGACATGGGGAAGGGCCTTAAGGAGTTGGAAGGTGATTTTTTCACAGTTGGAAAAATTTTGGATAGAGAAATAACCTTGTAGGAGACTTGACCATTTTTCCAAAGCATCGTCATTTATCTGGCCTTCAAATAAAGGATTATAAAATTTAATTTGTACCTTGCAGGGTGTCACACCTCTAAAGAGACTACTGATTGAAGGTTCCTTCGTTGCTATCGAAAACCGTCGAAGGATCTGGGTGAAAGTATCCATCATCTCGTTCCTCTATCGCATGAGGGCTTCCTCGAGCAACAGTTTGATAGGATCTCTTGCTCCATCATTTATATTTTCTTCTGCCATGGGAGGTTGCTTGGTGGGTGAGAGAGGTTTTTCTCAAGAGAAATAAGCTTGAGACCCAACTCTCTATACCCTGACATCAATGGGTAGATGCACTAAGAATGACAAGAAGCAAATTGCTCTGATACCATTGATCTAGATTATTTTGAGAATGACATGACGACAAAAATATAACAGAGATATAACAAGGAGATACACAGAGATATGGCAAGGAACGCGGTAATACAGTAAAAATCAAATTCTATTAATGATTGTCTGTAATAAAAAATATTGTTAAATGAAAATCACACAAGCTAGCTAGAATGGTGGTAGCTTATCTATGAAGAGAGATGTGTTGGTTGCGCTCATTCGCAAGAAGTTTATTACAATGAAGCTCCAAAGGCCTTTCTAATGTAAAGCATAAATGAGAAAACCATAAACATCCAAAACTATAACCCCAAAAGATGAAATATCAAAAGGTTAGTGGGCCCCGATGGGGGTAGTTGATACGACAACTTCCCAAGGGCTTAACTTTTGCATACGATCTATGTTTGGGGTGTTCGATACCTCGTCGGAAAGGTCTAGCCAAGGAGTACACATTTCGAATGGCCCGAGAAGTTTGGGACCCTAAAAGCTACCAAGATGAAAACTGTAATTTGAGCCAGTGGAATATGTGTGTGGGCACTAATGTCCACATGGATCAGTCTTTAAGACTTTGTAGAGAATTCTAGCACTCAGATTTTTCAATAAGGCTAGTTGGCATATAAATATTAATAACAACAAGAAAATTACTTTGTTGGCTCAATCTAAATTTAGTTAAAATCCAATGTTGAGTATGCAGAGTGGACTCTAAATTTACCTTGGGACTATTCCAAATTAGGCACAAACCCCCAAAGGCACCTCTTGAATCTACTTCACTTGTTCTCCATATCCTTTTTCCAGCTTTTATCTTCTCTTCCATGAACATTTTGGTCCCCCGAATCAGGAGTATTTAAGGCTTTTCATATCTTATTAAATCCTTGACAACCAGTAATGTGGGGTCACTACAAAAACCCCTGCAATTCCAGGAGACCAATTTCATTATTTAGGATGGTTTGAAAGAGAACCTCCTTTACTTACAACATTTTCGTGAGATTTTTTCAAATATTTTGAAGTACCCATCATCTTAGGAATTGTGCGTTGAGATCCCAATAAGATTTGTTTATTGACTTCCTCCTCCTGCACCCTTCTAGAATATTTTCTCCCGGAACATTTGGAGAGATATTCCTTTGATGCCCTATCCTTTGTTTTTGCTTTTCCAATACTTTCATTTTGTAAATCATATTTGTCTTATGAGAATGCCACTTTTATGTCCTTGAATGCATCACGCTCTTCAGATTTTGGATCTAAAGGGGGAAAGCTAGATTTTTCAGGGATGTCAAATATTACCCTTTTCTCTTCATGTTGTTTGGCTAAACTAGTGCTACTTGAAGGGGAACCGGTCAACAATTAGACTGATGGATTCTCTGTATTCTTAGATTTGTTCCCCAAGATGACCACTAAACCATCTCCAATGCAATTCATTTCTTGAGAAAGCACCTCAGAATTGTTCTTTGATGAAAAACCCTCATTCGTGTATGGGATTCCAGAACTCCCGGTAGATAGGATGAGAGGTGTGACCTAATGAATGCATATCCATGAACGGTTGGGATTGATGCATTAGAAGGGTTGAAAACAAATAGATCTTTTGTGTCGTTCAAGGGACCAAGAAAGGAAGTATTTTTGGCACTATGCTGACCAAATTCTTTAGACAATTCTTTCCATTGATCTTTTATACTCCCACTCACGGCATTTTTCGAGTCCACCTTTTTACAATTCTTGGAAAAATGGCCATATTCACTAAACATTTTGCATTTAAATGGAAGTTACTCATAGTCTAATTGTTTCACATGATACTAGTTATACAAGGAGATTAGAACCGCTTTAGGAATCCCCTTTTCCAAATCCACTTCGACACAAATTCTTGCACAGGAAAATATTTTTTCTTTTGGCTCTGCTCTATCAATGTATTTACCAATGGAGTTCCCAATGCATCTTAGAGCGTCATCACTCCAACATTGGAGTGGGATATGAGGCAAATGAACCCAAACTGGAACTACAGAGGGCACATAATTTTCTCGGCTGAAATATGGAGTCCATTTGTTCAGATGCATGCCTCTAGCACCTAATAAATACGTACCACTTTGAAATATCAAATAATGGTCTTCTTGAACTCAAAGTGGAAGGAGAAAAAAACCCACCAACCAAAGAAGTGATTGAGAGAACCCTTAATTAAGGGTTTCCATTTTTTCTCCAACCAAGATCCAATCCTTCTTGGAGATGGCCATATGCTAGTAAATTTACCGATGAGACCACAATCATATAGAGCCAAATATTTCTTCCTGGATGAGGAGGGAGGAAACAAGACTTTGGGAATTTCATTCAATTTTTTTCACAAATTTGTAAGGTTGAGACTTTGAGTTTTTGATAGAGGTAGAAACCATGGATTGAAAGGCCAATGCCTCATCATCAAGAGGGGGATCCCCCCCCCATCCCCAAAAACACCTTCAATACCACACAGAGTCAGGGATTAGGGTATCAAGAGCACCAAAAACAAAAGTTCTTCAAATTCCAACTCTACCTATGAACATAAGCAAATAGAGATCTGCATATGTTGATGTTATGCATGTGTATTTTTAATATTTTTGCCATATTATTCATATATTTTATTCTTGGATTTTATGTATCATCAAGATATATTATTACAAATGAAATTTTAAATAAATTAATTATGATAAATGAAATTTAAATTAATTAATTATGATAAATGAAATTTTAAATTAATTAATTATTGTCACGACCCCATAGGACACATGTTCAGATCTTGTGACCATTCAACTCCTGAGGGCGTGCGACACCACAATGGTTCTTACTTGGTTTCTTGGCATGCCAAGAATACTTCGTCCAGACTATGCCTCTTCACCTAGAGCATACCCGTACTTTGTTCTAGGTTAACAGTGAGTCACACTCTTACTCTAGTGCAACTCTTGTATACGTAGACAATTGTTAACAATTTAACACTTAGTCATATATAAGTATACATCCATGAACATGAGAAACCAAGAGAAAAATTGCGGAACAAATGAAAGACATACATAGAAATAATGCGAGCGGCACAAACTGTGTCTAACACCCGACTATGTCTTTGTTATTGCGAAACAGTTACATTATGAGCACTGTCGGCTCGATTTACAACTTGGGTAGAGTCACGTGACTTTCCTTACCTCACCAATACAATCATACATGGATTTTTCACAACAAGACTCTCTGTCACAACTATCTCTTCAACCTCCTACAGTACACCTCAGACGCGCCCTCAACCGCAGAACTCTTCATTTCCACAGACTTCACCAAGTCAACACAAATTTTGGTTCCACCTCACACATGCCTCCAACAGACCTACGTTTCCAGACTTCCCCAAAATCTCCTAGAGCGTCCCACAATGGGCTACTTGTCTTCCATCTTGGTATTTCTACCTCAGTTATTCCTTACCGTAGACTTTAGATCAGACTTGTCCTCTCCAAATATCTTATCAAACCTTTTTTTCCTTGGTTGTGTGTCATTATGATCTTATAGGGAATCCAAGGGTCACCGATGTGAAACATCATGTCTTTTGGGTGTTATGTGCCCCTTTGTGAACCCACACTCAAAACTATGTGTTGCGCCCTTTCATGGACATGGTGCGCCCAAACAATCCCACACACCTATCAACCGTCATGTCTCTTAGATCGACCCACCCCATCCTTCGGTCCATGCCCCTTGCCTTGTTCATTCTATTGTGTTGATCATTGTGACTCCTCATGGGTGTATCGATGGGGTCATCCAACCTCTTTGTTGCATCCATGTTGTCGAGGGAAGACGAGTCCACTCCTTGGGTATGCTCTCAAGTTCCCCTTCCCTACCCAAACGCAACCCAGGTCTCTATCAATATTTCTAAGGCAAGTAAAGTGTGTTCCCCCTTAGTTCCACACATCACCATCATGCACTCAAGATTCCCCTGCTCACACCCGCACATCTTCATTTTCCCAAATGATCGTATGCCCCTTGGTGTTCTCTTTCCCGACTCATCCCCACATTTTCCCAAAGAGTGCACGCGCTCAATGGGTGTCATGGGAGACCTTACATCCTCCTCCACTCCAAGTCGTTGTCATCCCCAACAACATCCATCGATATCTATGGTGTCTGTACCCCATCTCTGGATCTCATCACCACTCAAGGATTGTTATCACCATGGAAAATTCACCTTATGAATTTTATGAGTCTATGAAGTGTCACTTCCCTCTGACTTACTGTTGCTTCCATACTTCAGTTTGTTTGCCCATGTTTTTGTGCATTGGATCCCCTTGTGACTTCGGTTGATTGGGTAGTTAATCCAATCATCGTGCCTCTGTCTCAGGAACTCACATCTTCACGTTCAAACATCCTGTTTTGTCTGGAAACTCATCACATCTGCAACTCCTCATTTCCTCCAATTTGTCAAGTCACCCACTACATTCTCAACAGCTTTTACCAAGGCTCCCCATTGCCTCATTGCCTCCCACCAAGACAGTGACCCAACGTGTTGCAGTCTAGTTTGAAGGTGAAGGGGGATGGCTAGTTGGGCCATCTCCCTCATCTCCAATATGTCTCAATACCATTAACAGAGAGTCATCGTACTTTTGTGCTATGTACATAAGAAGTGGTACACTTCAACTAATTTTTCAGTGCAAACGGCCCCAAAGGGTAAAAAATAGTGCATTTTGTTTGTTTTTTTCTCCATGGCCATGCAATCCTCAATTACTAGATCCTTCACAGAATGACGTATGTTTTTTAGAGATGATAACACTAAATACCCCATTTTCATAAATTTAACCACTAAATGATTTTCAATAGGCTCGAAAAACTTTTTTAGGATTGTATAAAGGTTGGTGATTACGTTTTGATGGGAATTTCTTTTATTTAAACTAAAAATCCATGCAAATGACCTTGAAATTCATAGACACTGGAGCTTGGGGTGAAAAACAATGCAATTTGTTTTTTTGTTTTATCCCTGTACATGCAATCCTAGATTATCGGATGCCTAATGGAATGTTGTTAGATTTTTATAAATGATAACACGAAATACCCCATTTTTAACTATTTAGCCACTAAATACTCTTTGATGGGCTCAAACGACTTTTTTGAGGTAGTATAAAGGTTGATGATTATGTTTTGGTGGGAGTTCCTTTTATTTTTTTTCTTTAGGCTCAAAAGATGGTTGGGAATAGGCTTTGAACATGCATTGTTGGTTTATGTAGACATTTTTACGATATTTGTTGCAATGGAATAAATTTTTAAAGAATTTCTCTTGTAAATTTGGCACATATTTCTTTAATCTTCAGTGTTCCAATGTTAACCATCCTTTTTATTAAAAGATTGTTGTTCTCTGATAAACTACATAACACCCATTTTTATTGCCACTTACTCAATCATCGATTGGTGTAGGTAGAAATTCAAGCTCTCTTAGCACACTAGTGGTTTATTATTTCTAAATTACCTTCATCCTTGCAAGTTCTAGCTAGTGATATTTTTTCTAAATAGAATCCAACACAAACTTATTTTAGAGGAACGTCACACAAAATAGATGCAACATGATCAGATTCAATATAATCAACATTACTCACGCCCACGACAACGTTCAAGCTTCTTATCTATTCTGTCAAAGTTGTTCAAGCATCATCTCTAAATGTCTGTGATAGAGAACTAACTAGCTACGTTACTCATTCTCCCACAAATATATGAGCGTCATTTTCTATTATATGTGACATGCCCCATCAAAGACATGAATGTCGAAATTAGCTCATCTAGTTGTGCCTCTTTGTGATCACATTGTTCCAATTCACTAAAAAATGTCTCCTCTCAGACATGGGTAGTGTGAGTAATATCATACTCAAATTCATGGAAATGAAATTGTGTTGCAGGTCTAACTATCATTTGGAGTATTACCATAGAATGACTTGTTGGGTCGTTATATTCTTTGGAGTGAAAAAATAGTAAATTGATTGGCTAGTTGAGGTGGATGGATTAGAATAAAGATCAACTAACGATTAAAATTCATTGGTCGGATTGTAACATCCCATTTTCAACCCCAAAATAGCAATGTGTATTGTAAATATAGCTTGTGGCCGAGAACCAAGCGATGCATACTGTAAATGTGATGTATGGTCGAAACACAATATGTAAATGATGTAAATTGAAATATAATGAATAAAATGTATTGCCAGCTGCAGATGGAAATGGATGGAGACTTGGGAATAAGTATCCACAAGAGAGGGAAGGAGTCCAAGGGGGAGAGTTACCCATATCTAGTAAACCAAGAACCATTTTATGTTTTCCTCTAAAT
>JASDQU010245248.1:69792-82704 GCA_032191745.1 Picea mariana | reverse complement strand
TTTTTTTTTAATTAATTAATTTTTAATTAAATTTCCCTAAGTTTGGAGGTTTAATTATTTAATTAATTATTTTTGAGAAATAATTGTAAAAACTGGATCCTTGGAATTTTGATAGGGGTATTTGTGCTTAAAAGAAATAGAATAGCACCCCCTACATCCATGGACCAAGTTTCAGCTCAGTCGGACAACTTTAGCCATGGGTTCGTCCACCCGGAGTGTCAGTCAATCTAAAACAACAATTTTAATTACTAAAGTCCAAACATGGCAAGATGTAAAAATTGTGATAATGAGTTAGATGCTGTGAAATGTTGAAATGATGGTTAGAGAGAGACCCCCTAAGCATAACCTTATCCTTCCAACCTTTTTCAAACCTGTTTAACCCCTTTTACCACCTCCACACCCAAAAGATACACCCCCCCCAGGGGGATTGACGTTTTTCCCTTTTTAATTAATTTGTGACTTGAGTGTGGCCCCCTCTCTTGAGATTTCACTTCATTTAGCCTTATTATCGCCCCTAGAGGTGACCCCACTTACTCCACATCACCCATCCTTGCATTTGGGTTGATTTTTGACCTTGGGGAGCGCTTTCCAAGAGTTATACGCCCTCCTTTGTGTCTCTCCAATAAAAATTTCGTTTTTTTATTGATTGAGGCTCTTCCTCTCACCCTAGCATGGATCCCACACCTCTCCTATGAAGTCTTGTGTGATCCCAACACCCCTCACTCATCTCTCACCCCTCATCACCTTTCCCTCATCCCAAGAGGTGCGCCCTTCAAGAGAAGTGCACCCTCCCTCTTCTAGAAATTCCACAAATAATTTTTAAAAAATTATTTGAGTCTCTTCACTTACCTTGGCACGAATCCCATGCTTCCTACATGCCCTTGGATCTATCCAATTGATTTTTCTATTTTTCTACACCCTAGATCCATTGTGCAAACTCTAAGAGGTGCACCCTAGCCTAGAGATCTATTCCTTTGCTTGGTGGTGGACACTTGGCTTAGATCCAAGAGAGGTAGGTTTGCCTCTTCAAGTATAAATAGATCTCATTTCTCCTCTCCAACTCACCATATCTTGAGCTATTGTTATCCTACTTGATTTCTCTCTCTCTCTCTCTAGTCATTCATTCCATTTCATTTTCATTCTATGCTCTAGGGTTTTGGAGTATTTCTCTCCAAAACAATTTTCTTGAGTAATACAAATTTTGGAGAAGCTTTGGAGGACAACAAGAAGACTAAGGCGTATGCTTATTTTTCTTATGCATGGGAGGTAACTTTGTATTGATGTTTTTAAGTGCTTGCAACACTAGATCATAGGTAAAGTTTTATCTAAGTAGATCTAATAGAGCGTGTGCTTATTTGGTTTAAATATCTTGATGTGTTTGATTAAATAGAAGTGTCGTTTAATTGCAATACATCAACATATTGTCTATTGTATGCATGTTGGTTGAAGAGATCTTGCAAGTTCATTTCTAGGGTTTCATTGGGAACTCCTTCTAGGAGAAGGGACACTTGAAGCTCTCACATACTCCAATTCTTTAAATCTATTGCTCCTATCCTATTATTGTTGTCCATTCGTTCCATTTTCAGCTAGCATATAATTGTTTAAGTAGGTCAAAAATTATATCAAATATATTCTTTTATTTGTGGAAAGTTTTTGCCCCAAAAGTGCAAGGGTTTCCTTAACTTCTTGTGGTTGTGTGTAGCCATCCTAGCAAGCAAAGATTGCTGATTTTGCAGGTATATCAGATCTGGTTGAAGGCTTTTGGCTGCCCTAACAAGACACACACAACACTTCAAGACCTCTTTGGGGGATTTGGTAGCTATTCCTAACCCCCCCCTTTCATTTTCTAGCTTTATAGTGCACTTCTTCTTTTTCTTGTTTTATTGTTGAAGCTCATAGTGTAAGAGGGGAAGTGGTACGACCTCCTCTCTTCTATGAGTTTTGAGATAGGTAGGACATAGGCTAGATGTATCTTTTCACCTTTTTTTGAGTTTCTTTTAGCTTGGCCGTGAGGTTTTGAAGGTGTGGGCACCTTCCCAACCTAGGCCGTGGGGTTTGCTTGCTTGTTAATGGTTTAGATGGTAGCTTAGCTTATCTATTTTGCTTCTCTTCCATGTTTTTCCCTAACTACTAATATCTCAAAGAAACTTAACTTAACTAATCAAATATAATCTAATCACCTACCTAGTTGGGAGAGGAATACCCCAAATAGGTAAGGCTAAGTGTTAAAACTTGATGATATGATATAATGTGATGTGATCTATGGTTTAATATGTTGTAAATGCTTATGTTCTAGATCTATATCACTGTCTTAAGCCTATTGGGCAACACACCTAAATACTCTAACTAGATCTTGCTTAGTTTCATTTCAAGCTTCTTATATCTTTTCCTTATGCACATGGTTTAATTCTTAATGCTTCAAATATCTTAAGTGCTTAACAAGTAATTGGTTCATTGGTTTATTGGTTATATCTATTGGAAGCCACTTACTTGGGCTTGAATGTTGAATGGTTAAGTAGGAAAACACATAAATTTTCTTTCATTTCTTTAAGGCAAGCCGTTCTTGCCATAGATCTCTTGTTTCTTAGCAAACTATTGTTCTGCATGTGATAGTATCTTTACTTTTTCAGCCATCTCTCATTTTTCTTTACATGTGTTGACATTACTCAATTGTTTAAGCTTAAGACAACACACTAATAAAGCTAATAACAATTTCGGCCATATCACTCAATTGCACCTAAAAAGTGCTTTAAAATATTCTAAACACTCTAATAACCACCTAAAAGTTAACCCAATCATTATATATACTTAATGGACAAATTTAGGGTACCTTAGACCACCATTTTCACCATCTAAAATGAGGCTTGAGGAAAACAACGGAGGGTAGTGGCAGGGAACTGCCCTGTGGTGCACCAGGTGTATTTCCTCTCCGGGAAGTCCTCTTGTTTTGGGTTGACTAGTTCTACTAGGGTTGGCCTTGTTGCCATACTATCTTGAGCATCCAACAATTATTTGACAATAGGAGGAGGAGGCTTTGGTGAAAGATAATTAAAAATGGATAAATCTTAAGAAAAACCTAACTATTAAACCCTAGACCAAACCTAATAGAATACTTGGGGGTTTAATCATTAAGAGTGTGGATCATCTTCAATAATCTTCATAACAGTTTTGATTAAATCTTCTATTTATTTGGAATGTGTTGATGATGATCTCATATATGTGGTGATATGTTTTGATGCTCTAGTCTTTTGTATCCTGCACATGTAAGAAGATAAACATGGTTAGTTTTCTTTGTATCATTTGTATCCTAGCATTCTTTATTGTAAGTAATTGTACATGATATTATTCATTGGATTAATTTATTCTTTTGTAAACTTGTAAGTAATTTGTAATCTTTTGTAAAGAACCACCCTTGAACATAGTTGACCCCTTGCCCAATTTCTAGGCACTAGTCTTAGTTGACCTAGGGAAAATGCTTGCTTTTCATGCTAACCCTTGCATCTTGCATGGTTTCCTTAGCATATTAGGATTAGAATCCCCTCTAACCTTAACAAATTAAAATTAACTTCTAGAACTTAAATCTAACACATTTAGTAACTAAGGTCTACCCCCTTTGGCTTCCCTAGGAGTAAGCCTAGATGGAAGAGATTCCGGTCAAAGTGACAGCGTGGGCTATGAACCTAGGCATTGTGCCTCCAAGGACACACTAAGTGAGCTGGACTTAGCTCATGTTTGCAAGTTTGTATAAGGACGACAACAGATCTAAAAGACTATTTTATGGTCTTTAAGATAACATCATGATGATAAAATACCCTTACGTTTTTAAAGAGGTGGTACTCCTCTATTTGTCTGAAAGATGTAGCTGATGTTCTTGGACTAATTGTCAAATGGGAGAATGCTAAACAACAATCCCCAAATCCTTTATTGCTTTAGTTTTTATATAAAATGGTTCTTGATAACCATATTTCTCCTTCAGTGGAACATTTGTCTGGAAATGGACCAAGTGGTTTCTTAACAGTAAAAAGATAAAGAAAGACTTTCATATCAAAATAAATATATGCTCAGCTTCATTATAACATCCCTCTAAAACAACCCAAAGGGGTCAGATCCAATGGTGGAAAGCGAAGAGTTTTTCACCATTGGGCAAGGTTCAATTTCAATGAGGGCTGCTTAACCTAGAGCCATGGGGACACCTTGAGGCAATGGTTGCACCCAGAGATATTATATTAAATGATATCGTGACCTTGCACACATAAGTGGATCAAATCCCACCCCCATGTCCTTCAATATTTTTGTCAATTCTCGCTAGTTCAATTGGTTAAGGGGTGAGTTTCATTTGCTAGGAAACCTGAGTTCAATACCCTTACAGTGTTTTTAGTTGGGACTCGGGAGGAGACACCCAAAAATCCAGCCATGTCAAGGGTTGGTGCAGTCTAGTCCGCGTGTGATCCCTAGGTGATTTCGAGGGCTTAGATGCCCCTGTGTTGTGGTTTCTTAGCCAACGGTTGAAATGTTGGACCTGCAAGTGATGGACATTTATAAAAAATAAAAAAAAGTTCATTTGAAACACATGCAAGCAGAAGATGCAACCATATTTTCTCACAAGAAAAAGAATGAAATGGGGTTGATCACTTCAAATAACTTTTGGCTAAAGGAGACACCCTTAGGGCTTCTTGCCTCATTTAAACACACCTGGGTGACATGGAAGAAATCTTCAATCCACTTGGTGTGTCCTTGGGGGCAAGTTAGAGTTAAGGTGTTGTTACCTAATCCTCAACTCCTCCGTCTAGGCCAACTCCTAGCGAAGCCAAGAGGGGTAGTCCCTAAAGAAAACAATCTATGTCTTGAACTAATCTAAGTACACGAAATAAATCTAGGAGTTTATTACAAAAGACAATATGTAAAGTAAAATTACTTTAAGATCTAATATCAATCAACCACTACAATCATATATACATAAAGAAGTACTTGCATTACAAGGATACTTAAGATAACAAGATGCAAGTAAATAAGGAAATACTTCAAGATAAATAACAAGTGCTTGAGAAATGAAAGTACTTGAAGCAAATGGCTGTGTAATGTGAAATGAGACTAGTGCCTTAAAAGTATTGTGGGCATTTTTTGAATGCATGTTTGATTAAATTGTCTTTTGAAGGTAGATTAATGAGATTGTGAAAGTAAAGAAAACTAAATTAAATTTGGCCTCTAGAGAGGTTATCCCTTTAGCTCAAAGATTTGCTGAGAACTTGCCAAAACCCAATGGTTTCACCAACAAGCTCACTAGAGGTGTCTGAGGTCCAACACTGAAGTGAACAAGCCCGAGGTATTAAGTGAAACTTCACACACTCCCCTTGGGTGGTTCTTTAAACCAAGCAATAGTCCCCTTTTGAGATTGTCCTATTATTACTACTCCACACTGACCAACCCGACGTGTATGGAACTTACTCCCAGAAGATTGAGACAAGCTCACAATTGGAAGGGTCAGGAAAAACACCGAGAGTTGATGGGAAATGTTTATTTTAAACAATAAAGTAAAATGCTGAAAAAGAAATTTGTTTCTAATTACCAAGTCTTCACTGACCAGCCTCTTGCAAGGAGCCAAGGGGGCTGTTTATTTTCCATCTTTGAAATTGCATAAAAGAAAGCTAAAATAACAACTAGTGTTCTACTTTGCAAAAAAGAAAACCAAACTAAAGTTGTGATTTGTTTTTAGTTTATTCTTTATATGTGAGATTGTTTGAATTTTAAAGAAAGAAGAAGAAAACTGAATGGAAAACGCTCAAAACCACAACACCAACCCCCTTAGGGGGAAACACAAAGTGAGGCCTCCATTGGCTCACTTATTTTATTAACTTGGTTACAATGGTTTCTTGGAGAGACTTGGGGTCTCTTTAAATGAGATGTGGATCCTTATAATGATGGATCAATGCTTTTACAATGTATAAAAAGCTTTATGAAGGTACAAGATGCTTCTGGAAGTCCCAAATGCTCATAATCTGCCAAATTTTGGCAGAATATCCCCTTGTTTATTCAATAACCTGCACAAAACAACAAACAAAAGAGTGCAAAAGATGGCCAAAAACACTTTAAGAGTGTCTTTGGTTATTAGTAGAAAACCCAAAATATTTCTAAGTAAAAATCTATGATAAACTAGCAAAAAATAAGTTTAAACTAGCTAAGAAAGAAGCATTTTCTTGATGATATTACTTGTTGTTCCAAAACATAAAGTAATGTCAACAAGGATTCTCAAATTTGGAATTTAAATTCTTTAGATTGAAACTACCTTTAGCCTTAAAATATTTCTTTAAAAAGTGCCAAAACATAGAAACTAGCAAGTTAAATCAAATGATTAATTCTTTTGCAAAAAATTATATCTAAACTACTTGCTTTTTATGCATACAAAGTAATATATGAATTCAACTTTAAATCAATAACCTTTTACTTTGTATGTGCTTAAAGTAACCCAAAACAAAAATTTTAGAAAGTGAGAAAGAGAGGAAGAGAAATGCTTGAACTTTCTTTGAATCTTGGGAAAATGGAGTCTTGTTGATGGGTCAAAGAGGGACTATGTCTTTCTTTTGGATCTTGAAGACAAAGGTAGGTGAAATCAAGCCCAACCTCCTCTTCAAATGTGAGAACCTGCAACACTTAGAGATCTCTTGCCAACAAAATATTAGTAGAATGGTGCCACCTATATAGAATGCTTCATAAAAACATAAACACTAACTAAAATGGATATGTATTATAAAATATTCAAATGTACATAAGAAATAAGATCATCAAGCAAGCTAGATTTTCTAATCTTATCCTACTTGGAGATAGCTCCACTAGAAGGCCACTAACTAACAAATGAAACAAAAACACAATAGAAAATTTTACCTCACAATATAGCACTTGACATAGATGTTCCACACATGAAATTTGACACAAGCATGTAGCCTCCAAATCCTTTTATTACAATTCAAAATGATGATAGAATACAATGATACACAAACAAATTCTCCCCAAGCTCCAATTAGCTTTGACAATGGGAGAATGTTTTATTATATAGCAAGAGGAGAAGGTAGTGTAGAGGAGGAGGGCGCACCACTTAGAGAGGGGGGTGTACCACTTTGTAGCTTGACTCTTTAAAAGTGTGGAGAGTGGGGCTTCCACCTCTCACATCACCAATTCATATGACAAGTGTGCTTCAAAGGGGAGAGGGGAAGGCACCACCTCTCAAGAGGTAGGCACACTTCCTCTTGAGGGTGCCACCTACCCAAGAGAGGGGTGCACCTCTTCTTAACTCTCTCTCAATACTCAACTACACCTCACTTACTCAGTCCCAACAACCTCTTACTTGTCTCTTATGGATTTCACATAGCCTTTTAGGCTTTATTTTACTAAAAACATGTTTCCAACAACTTTGCTAAAATTTAACATTTTTGATTTTTTATGTCTTTTTGGGCTTTTGAGAGCAAAATTACCTTTTTAGTGATTCAAATCACTAATTTCACTGACAAAAAGTAGGTACTTAGGTAAAGTGGGTGATCTAGGTTAAAAAATGAGCACCCTCAAGGAATATAATGCCTCCTAGTACCACTTTTTTAATACAACTTCAAATTACAATTAAAAATTTTCGTTTTACGGGAAATTTTTTATTAACTAAAAAAAATAAAAAATCCTAAGGGGGACTTAGCACATTTCCATAAAACTATAGGATAATGCTTAGCATGGTTAAATACATAAGAATATAGACTTAAAACACCCCCCAAGTCATATCTCCTAGTACAATTACTCCATCTTTGGAGGTTATTGAGTGAAAAAACTCGAAAATTATATTTCACTTAAGAGCAAGATATAATTAACAATTAAAAAAAACACTCTAGAGTAAAGTACTAGTGTCTATTCCTTGGGTGGCTAAGCCTTTTACAAAAAATCACATGCTTAAGTCATTTTATTGCAATTCCCCGTAGGATATGGAAATGTGGTAAAAAAGTTGAAAATGGGCCATATTGGTTGGCTAGATTTCTGAACTCCGAATTTTGAACAAGTCATTGTTCAATATTTGGAGGCTCATCTGCAAGTCCATCCTAGTGCAACTCGGTGGATAACATTGGCTCCATATGGGGACGTGTGCTTGAGCTTTTGAGTAAAAGGAGAGCATGCGAGAATCCATAATCTGTTTCCTACATCACAAACATCTCGCCAAAAACAACATCAACGCCACATGTATATGTAAACCAAGTATAAATTGAAGTTTCACAACTAATATACATGTATATACAAAATATAATACAAAAAGACAAATATGAACTATTATACATAAAGTACAAAAGAAGAAAGTGAACATAAATTACAAAGAAAGAATCTGAAAGAATATGAATGTAAAATACAAAGGAAAGGGTTAGAGATACGTTACAAATGATTTCCTAAGGCATCAGATGATATCACTGATGAAAAATTTGAGGAGTTGTCCATTAACATGCAAGGTCAAATTCTCTCCATCCATTCGACTGAGGCAAAAGGAGTTCAAACCAACAATATCATGGATGATGTATGGTCATGTCCACAAACTATCAAACTTCCCATGTTTCCCTGTCTTTTCTTTCCTTTTATCCCACAATAAGACTGTGTCACCCTTATGAAAGACCCTCTGTTTGGAAGACTTGTCAAAAGTCTTCTTCACTTTCTCTTGATTTCTGACACTTTGATCAAAATATTTCTTTTGTTCTCATATAACTCTATCAAATGATCCAACTTGTTCTGTAAAACATATTTATCTATGCTGAACCCATGCAGGAGTTGATACACTGGAAGCCTCAAAAGCACTGGTAATGTAACATCTAAACCATACACAAGCTCAAATTGAGTTTTTCCTATTGCACTTTTCTTTGTTATTCGATCAGCCCAAAGTGAAAAGTTAAGCTTACTATCGCAAGATTTCTTATTATCTCCCACTGTATTTTTTATTATGGTCATGATGTTTTTATTACTTGACTCAACTAGACCATTTCCTTGGGGATAATTGATCTAGGTGGATATTGGTGGCCACCCACCTATTCCAACTGTCTCCTCTTGACAATTTTTAGTTCAACACGTTCTTTTGTAATCCTTTGTAATTGCGGGTTCTACACTTCCAAGACTGTATGAATCCCTACACAGTTTCCAGGTGGATATTGGTGGCTTCCCACCTAATCCAACTGGATTATTTTTGAAGTTTTCATGTCAACACATCTTTATGTACTTCCAGGGTTGTTTTGGGGCCCTAAACAATGTTTTTTTGGCGTGCCATATTCAAATTGTAGACGAAGTTAGAGTTTGACAAAATAATGTGTAGTTCTCAAAAATACCTTTCCAACGGGCTATCACGTGCCTAAAATGGAGGTCGTATGCAAAAGTTACGCCCCCAGGAAGTTGATGTACCAACTTAACCATCGGGGCCCACATAACTTTTGGCGTTTCATCTCATGGGGTTAGGTTTTTGGATGTTTCATCCAGACTTATGAGAGAAATGAAAGGAATTATAACAGACTGAATACAATAACACAGAGATATGGAGAACAACAACATATATCCAGTGAACAATAACTTCTATTGAATAAATAAAGTAGGCTGAAATTGGAAAACTGCAGAACTGGAAACAACTTGCTCGAATGGTGGTAGCTATCTCTGAGAAAATACGTGGTTTTCTATGTGCATTCATCTGAGTAGAATGATTACAATGAGGCTCCAGAGTCATTTTTAACATTACTCATGAATTCCAAAACCCCATAAATTCAAAAACCTAACCCTAGGAGATGAAACACCAAAATTTATGTGGGCCCCGATGGGTAAGTTGGTACCTCAACTTCCCGGGGTCGTAACTTTTGAATAAAACCTCCATTTTAGATGCACAATAGATCGTTGGAAAGGTATTTTTGAGAAATACACATTATGCCGTCAAACTCTGACTTTGTCTACAGTTTGATTGTGGCATGCCAAAAAAACATTGTTTAGGGCCCAAAAATGCCCCTAGAAGTATAAAAAGGTGTGACATGAAAACTTCAAAAATAAGCCAGTTGGATTAGGTGGGAGGCCACCAATATCCACCTGGAAATTGTGTAGGGCTTTAGACATCCCTGGAAGTGTATAACCCACAATTACAAAGGATTACAAAATAACGAGTTGAACTAAAAACTAAATCCATATCAATAATAGTTTGATGAATGGGATAAGACAATGCCATATTTAAAACAAAAGGAGGAAAGTTCTGTTGAAATGAAAGCTTTGGAATTATCAGTTGTGATCTTGGCAGGCAGACCGAATCTAGTGATAATCTTATCTTCAAGAAAATCCATGACTACCTTATCGGTTGCCCACTTGGTGGGTATTGCCTCTACCCACTTGGTGAAATAATCGGTTGCAATTAGGATACAAGTGAAGCCATTACTTGAATTGTCCTTAAACTAACTGATAAAATAAATCCCTCACTGCCGGAAAGGGGCCTCAACTACTACTGGCTGTAATGGTAAATATGCAAGCTTTTTCTTTCCTGAAAACATCTGACACGACTGACAACTTCTAACCATTTTATGAACATCAAGAAATATTGTAGGCCAATAGTATCCTGCTCTAAGAATTTTGTGGGCTGTGGTTTTAACTGCATAATGTCCTCCACAAAATCCTGGATGAAAATATGTCAAAAGTTTCTTAGAGTCTAGCTCATCAACACATCTAAGTATTACCCCGTCAGGGTTCCTCCACCCCAATCCACCCTGAATAAAACAACACTTAGATGCCCTTAACCTTAATGCTCTTATTTTATGACCAATTAGATGATTTGGGAATGTAAGGTTATGGAGAAAGAAAATAATATCTGAATACCACTAATTTTTCTCTAACCTATGAAGCTCTGCAGACATGGATGGCCTTGGATGACTTCTCTGACACACCAAATCCAAAACCTTCTCATTTCTTTCTATTAACATATGTGCTAGACCCTGACCTTTGATCAACTTTGTGGGTTTGATCTCTAAATCATACTCCTGAATATTAGAGATCCACTTTCCTCTTACTCCTAAGCAATCTTGTTGGGATAATATATCTTTTACAACTACGCGAGGAACATACCCCACAATCTTAGAATATCCAACATAGACTCTAAAGTGCTTAAGAGATTTGACTAAGGCATATGGTTGCTTTTACATGATAGTATAATTTAATTTTGAACTATTCAATGCCTTACTCATGAATGCAATGGGTTTCTCTTGACCCTCGTCTGAATTCTTTTGAAGCAATACCCCTGCAATTGTATCCTTTGAAGAAAAATAGAAGATCTGAAAATCCTTGAAGTAATCTAGACTAATTAACACATGAGATCTGGCAATTGAATCCTTAATACTACTAAAGATTTTTCTTCCTCCACTTGTCCATTCAAATTTAACATCTTTCTTTAATAATTTGAGAATGGGCTTCATGGTCTCAGCTAAGTTTGGAATAAATATTCTTACAAAGTTAATTTGACCAAGGAAAGATTGTAGGGATTTCTTAGTTTGTGGAAAAGGACCCTCTTAATGGCTTCCACTCTTTCCGGGTCAATCTTTACCCCATATTTTGCAATTATGTGTCCCAACAATTTTCCTTCATCAAAACCCATTATTGACTTAGCTGGATTCAAGGAGATGCCATACTTCCGACATCTTTAAAAAGACTGTCTTAAATGACTCATATGTTGATCTATCTTTTGAGAATACACTCAAGTCATCCTGATAAATTTCAATAATTTTACCCATCAAGGAAAAATCCATTGCTCTTTGGAAGGTGGCACCTGCATTTAATAAGCTGAAAGGCATCCTTAAATATTCAAATGTGCCCCAAGGTGTTGTGAACATAGTTTTATTTTGGTCTTCCTTACTTACCAACACCTTGTTGTAACGTGAGAAACCATCTAACATGGACATAATCTTTGATCCTGTAACTCTTTGAAGTAAGGTTTCCATGTTAGAGAGAGGATAGTTGTCTTTGACGCATGCCAAGTTCAAATTCTTGAAGTCAATACACAACCTTATCTCTCCATTCTTTTTTCTAACAACTACCAAGTTAGAACACCAAGAGGAGTGTCTTTTTGGAACAATAATGCCGGCTGGCAACATATTTTGAAGTTCCTTTTGAACCATGGGAGCTAGCTTGGGGTTTATTTCTCTTAACTTTTGATGAAAAAACTTTGTATCTTCCTTGAGGGGGATAGTGTGTTGAAACACATCTTCTCGATATGCTTTAAGTTCATCATATGTAAAAATGAACACATCCCTATACTCATGGACAATAATTATTATTTCTTTTCTTTCTTTCTCTGAGGCACCTTTTCCATTTTTTTTATCATTTTAGGATCCTCATTGCTTCCAATGTTTTCCTCAATATAATCACCATGTTTTATTGTTTCTTTCTTTTTATAGTTGTCATGCATGTAAAAAAATTGTTCCAACTTCATGAGACCCTTGGGAGTAGGATTTTCAAAGTGTTATTCCTCTTCTTCCTTGTACTCATGCCCTTCTTCCTTGTAACCAACCTTGAAACTTGAAAACTCTTGCAAATTATTTATATATTTGATTATCTATTAGTCATCATTGAAGACTTGCCAATGACCCATATTATCTGGAACTGATGGTCTAAAAATGATTTCCATTTTTCCTTGACTACTTAACATTTCTTCTGAAAGCTGAAAAGTAGACGATGAAACTGCTAGCTTGTCTACTAAACTATTGTTCTCTCTGGGGATTGATATGAGATCTAAGGCATCAAAAAGTTCCATGGTATCCCAGATTGCATTTATGTACTTCTTTAGTATTTCACTCTTACATGAAAACTTATTTTTGTCAGTGTTTCATGGAAACCTGCACAAGAGACCTAGCTAAAGCATACACAAGAAAATCTTATCAAGAAAAGGAAGAG
>JASDQU010245248.1:32599-61045 GCA_032191745.1 Picea mariana | reverse complement strand
CCAGGCATTGGGTTGACCTATTTCAGGACTGCACCTTACCTCGTGGGAAGAAGGGGCTAAAGTCTTAGAATGTAAAAGCAAGCTAGTAAAAGATAAAATCCTAAAAATGAAGCTTCACCCAGGATCCCCGAGAAAGAAATGAAAAGATTCTTAGCAAGAAACAAGAGGGACCTGAAGAAATAATAAAACAAGATCTAATCAGAGGATAGGGGGTCTCATCACGAGAGATCCTATTAGGTCCATGGGTACCTAGAAGTATGACATTTCCACCAGCTGGTTACCACGCTAGGGCAGTGACTCTTGGTTGCATGGCCAAGGGAAAGGGGGTCTCATCATGAGACAACCTTCTCATCTCTACGAAATTACTTATGGGTAACGCTGTCAGCTCTGGTCACCATGCCAAGGCAGTGTCCCCTGATTAGATTTTGAACAAAAAAAGCAAATAAAATAATAAAAAGAATAAAGGCAAGAATGGGCTTAGAAAAAATGCATCCATGACAGGGACAACTCGCCTTCTACAAAGGCACCCATAGGTAACACATTGCATCCTTGGCCCTTACTGCACCCACATGATTGGACATCCCCTAACCACATCATCTGCTTACATGGATTGGATGAGGTCCCTTTGAGAACTTTTCTTTTTCTGTGGACACTAGCCTAATAGGAAGCCTTGTCCTTTTCCCTAGACTTGTATCGCAGGATTGTGTAACATCTTTGAGCTATTGATTGATGTATTAGGGATTTTATGCATACGTTTAATAATATTAATGATGAAATGTGATTGACATTGCTATGATCCCTGTTACTGATGAGCTCATGGAGGGTGTAGACTTTGATGTGCAGGACCATACCTGACGGACATGTACCATTTGGACTGGTACACATGGGGAGATGATCAGTTCGGACCTCCATGGGGCTGGAGAGCCCATCAGATGGATGCTGAGACCCCACCATGGGGTAGAGACAAGACATATATGGATCAATATCTTGCACCAGAGAAGAAGAGGACGTTCCACCAGAGGCACCCCGATGGAGCTTGACTTAGGAGGATTTGCCCAATTTCAGTGGAACATTGGCCTTGGAAGGCCTAGGACATCACCCATCATAGCCATGATGTCATCCAACAGTATGGACATTTTGGGAGGCATACTGGGTAGTATTGGCATGTGTGGCAGGTTGGAGAAGCTCAAGGAGGGCTAACATTTTGCTCCAAGATGCCATATTTGCCATAGAAGGGGCTAACGCCTCCCTTAGAGGGGTTTCTTATCTATTTATAGCTCAATTAGGGTTTTAATTTGACAATTTATTGTAAAGCAATATGATTTTGATAGTTTGACCTTGTCGGCCTTTTACCTGACTTGAAATGTAAAATTAGGTCAAGGTTTTATATAAATGAGATATTTTCACTCTCATTTTTTCATCACAACTTACTCACTCATTAGTGAGGTCTGAAATTTGCACCCTATCTTGGGGTATTTGGTTGATTTAAGGAGGGCACACTTGTTGAAGGAAGACTTTTTTTGGCATATTTTGGCAATTCTCTTGAAGGAAAGTGTTACAACTAGGGTTTGCATACTATTTCAGGGTGATATGTAAGTGTTTTTTCTACAAAACTTGAATGAATGGTTGTAGTCTTATATTCTTGCATATGTTTATGATTATTTTTGAAAAAAAACCTAGGTGACAAGCACACAAGTAGGTCCTTGTCTCATGTCCCCTAATAGAGAATTTTTCAGCCATTGAAGAGGAAAAGAGAGCCTAGCCATAGCTACACTCCTTTCTCCTCTTCCCCTTTGCTAGCCATACCTATTTGAGCTTAAGAAGGAGAAGACGTCCTAGGCCTAGGTTATCTACACTTAGGGTCGGTTTTCTTCTAGGGTTTGATGATAGAGCCTTGCTGTAGCAACACTCTCCCTCATTTGACTCTCTTGTCTTGACTGTATCTTTCATGCTAGCCATTTTTTCCATCTAGGGAAGGAGGAGAGAGCACGAGGCCTTGCCATAGCAACACCAGAGTGAGCCTCTCTCCCCTAGGGTTTTGTCTCTGAGTCCCTGTCATAGCAACACTTTAGAGCTCTTCCCTCTAGTCCTTAGCCGTCCTCCTTCAACCCTTACATCCTCCTTTAAATTGACTCTAGTTTATCCTAGAAGGCATTGATCTCAAGACCTCCAACATTGAAGTGGAGCTTGATCACAAACTCTCTCAAAAATTGAATTTCAAACCCTAACTACACTAAGCTCAACTAACTTACTAACCCTAGTTGCTGACGTCATCCTTGATTATTACATCTTTAATGCAACAACATTTCATTTTATGAGAAATTGAATGGTAGTTAAAGGCATTAATTGAGTTAAGTATTGATTTGTTGCATTGAATGCCATATCGTTCTAGTATTTATTGGTGAAGTGACATTACTTTTATTGCCATTTTGTAAACATTGACTTCGTCAACATTTACTTTCAAATTGCTTATATTGAATATTATATAGTATTTGATATATATGAAGTGCTAACCAAAGCCTGCATATATTATTTTATTGTTGCTTTGTTCTCAGGTAGGGATTCTACTTGGTTATCTTTGTTGGCTATAAGCCGGACTATCTGTTCTGGTGGTGATCTGTGAAGGGGGAAACTTGTCATTGTCTGATTATCCTTTAACCTCTTCAAAACCCCAAGTCACCGAGGACATCTCCCCTAGGCCTCATCTCCCTAAAGGGAAAGAACCTCCCCATCGTGGTGACATTGAGTGGGATAGGTTCCTGTTATGCTAGTTTGGCCTTCTATCTTATAGCTATTTATCATAGCTACAAACTATGCGATAACATTTTGGCGCCGTTGCCAGGGAACACTGAGTCAATTCTCCTCAAAACGACAAATCTTTTCGATAAGCCTTGCCTCAGAAGCCTTTCTTACAAATCTTACCTAGTGACTCCACTGGGGTGTTTTCCCTTTTTCTTTGGTAGTTTCAAGTAAACTATTTGGCGACTCCACCAATGACGATCTGTAGCGGGCGACAGTATTCAAACCCCTCTACTATGGCAACTGCCACTCTTTCAAACCCTACCCCTCCGCCTAATCCACACAAATGGTCTTATTCAGAAAAAATTAGCTGTCTTGACTTGAGCAATACTCAAGGAGGATTACATGACCTACCCAAAGATGCATATTTCTGGTTACCACTTTTTTCGGGAAAGGGACT
Source organism: Picea mariana (assembly GCA_032191745.1). Classification (NCBI taxonomy): domain Eukaryota; kingdom Viridiplantae; phylum Streptophyta; class Pinopsida; order Pinales; family Pinaceae; genus Picea; species Picea mariana. The sequence goes on along the minus strand of JASDQU010245248.1, from coordinate 57,846 downwards.
TTCGGGTAACTCACATTGGGCCCAATTTTGTGATAGTTTCAAATTTCATCAGACAAGTCAAGGACACCCTAATGTCTTCGTGAGACTCTTTGTGAGATCTCTCATAGGTGATGCTAGAACTTGGATTAATACATACAAAGGAAGCAGAAGAAATCCTGAAGAGTTGGAAAGAGATTTCAAAATAAGGCGGTGTAATGATAAACACAAGCAAGACCTTTTCTCCCAATATCTTGACGTTTGCAAGGGTTCCTGTGAAGGCGTTAGAGATTTCTGTGATAGGTTCAACTTTCTCCTCAAAGGGGTCCAACTAAAATCAATCTCGAAAGAATCCATCCTTGAACACTACTTGAATTATTTAGGAGTTTTGCAGTTCAACCTCAGAGACCGATTACCTTCAACCTTAGAGGAAGCACAAGATTTGGCATATCAGATTGAGAGGAATCTCGAATTCGAGGATTATATCTGCTAGATTAACCTCTCACGAAAATATGACCTCAAAGATCCTAATGATGGTTTTTCCACTAGATCTGAACTCCTGTAAATCCTTCAAGTTGAAACCACTCCTCCTAAAAGAAAGTGGAGTTTTTCTCATACCAATGTAGAAGATTCCCTCCTTCAGGAATCTCCTATAAAGGTTGAACCTTCCCAGGACAAGGAGGGAGAGATTGAAATTTCCCCGCCTCAAAAGCATGACCCTCTTGAAGAGTTTCCTCTCTTCATCCACCAAGTAGACAACGCTATTCCGAAGAGAAGTGAGGCAACACCTTTCTAGCTCACCCTCCAAGTCAACGATTCCTTTCTCCACAACTGTATTTTGCACCCAAGTGCCACAAACAACATCATGACTGAGAAAACCATCCATCAATTGGGTCTGAACTTCTCACAATTAAATACCAAAGGTAGTTTTGCAAAGGGAATCATAAAAGATTTGGAAGTTGCTTTTGAGTCCTGCCCGAGTGCCCCTTTCTTTATAGATGTGATCATCATGGATGACTCAAGCACCTTGAGTATCATCCTTGACAAGGACCTCATAAAGAAATTAAATGGAAGTTTTATAGAAAAGGAATCTAAAGCAACCATTCCTCATCCCAAAGGAGGATTTTTTACCCTCCACAATGAACCTTTCGTAGGTGATCCAGTTGAAATCCACGATGAGTTAAGTGACTAACTATTGTTTATTGACAATGACATCAACAATTGGCTTGTTCAAGAAGGGAAGTCAAATATTGACACCATCGAAGAGTCTGAGGGAATCTGGACCTTGGATTTTGATGGATCCCACTCAAACTCTGGATCAGGCGTTGGAATTGTCTTGACAACCCCTTCCGGTGAAGTCTTTTACCATTCATATAGGCTGGAATACCATTGCACCAACAACATTGCTGAATATGAGGCCTTGATATTAGGTCTCAACCTAGTAATTAACAAAGGCGTTACACACCTAAGGGCGAAGGGAGACTTAGAGCTCATTGTATCGCAAGTTATGATGAGATTTGCCACTAAAAATGAGAAGTTGAAGAAGTACCGAGACATGGCTCAATCCCTCTCAAAATCCTTCAGAATAGTGTCGCTTGAAGCCATTCCTCGAGAAGAAAACCACGTGGTAGATGCTTTGGCTCTTTCTTCTTCTACCTTACAATCTTGTGAGGGACCTCTTCATGACTCATGCAAGATGGAGGTTCTCTTTAGACCTTTTTTCCCTGATAATTTGGAATATTGGCAAGTTTTTGAGGATGACGATCAAATTATCAGGTTCATAGAGAACAACAAGGAGTTCATTGATTCACAAATTACTTTCCTAGCTGATTCCATGAACCTGAAAGTTATTAACCTTCAAAGAAATACCTTGCCAAAGGGTTGTGTTCCCCTAGAAAACCTCTTCAATAGACATGATGTTTTCAAAGGAAAAATGCCCAAAAAACAAGCTGATGAAGCCCTGGAATTCAATATTGGTACAAAAATAGACCCAAGAATGATCAAAATAGGTAAAGGCACCACCGAGAAGGAAAGGATAGATATCCCAGCACTTGTCAGGGAATTTAAGGACACCTTTGCTTGGAACTACAATGATTTGAAAGCTTATAGGGGGGATGTTATCCAGCACACTATACCCTTGATAGTAGGAGCCAAACCTTTCCGAAAAAAGATAAGACATATCAATCCAAGGTTGGCAAGACAAATACAAAAGGAACTCCAGAAGATGGTTGATGTTGGCATCATAACCCCTATCAGATATTCCTCTTGGATGTCAAATTTGGTAGTTGTCTGAAAAAATAATGGTGACATATGTCTGTGTGTTGATTTTCGTAACCTCAACCAATTGTCTTTGAAAGATAATTACCCTCTCCCAAACATGGAACATTTGCTTCAAAGGGTCACAGGGGCAGGGATGATGTCTATGTTGGATGGGTTTTTAGGATACAACCAAGTCTTGCTTAAAAGATAAGACCAACTCAAAACTGCATTTACCACACCGTGGGGAACCTTTATGTACTTAAGAATGCCATTTGGTATTATGAATGCCGGTGCCACTTTCCAAAAAGCAATGGATTTTGCCTTCAGGGACCTTATACAAAAAATCATAGAAATCTACCAGGATGACCTTACTGTTGTGTCCAAGGATAATAAAGACCATCTCTCGCACCTCAGGATTGTTTTCGAGCAATGCAAAAAGTATGGTATCTCGCTGAATCCCAAGAAATCCATTTTCGGTATTGATGAAGGAAAGTTATTAGTTCATGTGGCTTCGTAGGGAGGAGTTTCCATTGACTCCGAAAGAGTCCAATCAATAGAGTATGTCCTCCCCCAACCAACAGGAAATCTTTACAATCCTTTCTTGGAAAGATCAAATTTATTCATAGATTTGTACCAAACTTTGCTGAGAGGATAAAACCTTTGAGCACCTTTCTAAAGAAGGATTTTGCCTTCAGGTGGGGTGATAAGAACAAAAAATCCTTTGAAAATATTAAAGATGATATCTCCCAAGCTCCTGTCTTGATCAAACCTGATTTTTCATGAGATTTCATAATATTCTCGTTTGCATCCTAGGATACTATTGTTGGTGTCCTAATGAAGAAAGATGTCGATGACTATGAACATCCCGTGTATTTTATGAGCAAGTTCCTTAGAGATTATGAGTTGAATTATTCTATCACTGAGAAACAAGCGTATGCCCTAGTCAAGTCCCTCAAACACTTTAGAAACTACGTCAGCTACAATAAAATTAAGGCTTATGTCCCATACCCAGCCATAAAGGATGTCTTGTCACAACAAGATTGCATGGGTACTAGGGGAAAGTGGGTTTCCAAAATCCAGGAGTATGACTTAGAAATAAAACCCACCAAAATAATAAAGGGACAAGGTCTAGCCCAGATGCTGACCGAGAGCAACCAAGAATCCATACAAATGGGTGAGAGTGAGCAAATAAATGTGATGGTCAATGAATTAGAGCATGATGAATGGTATTCATATATAGTCTACTATCTAAAGAAATTGTCTTGCCCCAATCACCTAGTTGACTACAAAAGGAGGGCTTTGAGATCAAAGGAAATAAAATACTGCCTAACCGAAGATGGACTTGGGTGGAGGAATCTCGACTGGGTTATAATTAGATGTGTAAACAAAGAGGAGGCAAAGAAGCTACCAGGAGAATTACACTCTGGATATTGTGGTGGGCACTTTGTGGCTTGTACTACTACCCACAAGATCTTAATGGCTGACTATTATTGGCTAACACTTTTTTTTGATACCCACCAGTATGTCCAATCTTGCCAACCCTGCTAGTACTTCTTCGATAAACCAAAACTCCCAACGCAACCATTGAAAACCATAGTGATAGAAGCACCTTTTTAGCAATGGGGTTTGGATTTTGTTGGGGAGTTTAAGGACAATTCAAGTAATGGCTACCGGTGGATCCTTATAGCCACATACTATTTCACTAGATGGGTCAAATCTATTCCTATAAAGAAGGCCACCGAAGAAGTAGTCATGAATTTTCTGGAAGACCGAATCATAACTAGGTTTGGTGTCCCTTCCAAGATCACTACAGACAATGCCAAAGCCTTCAGTTCATATGCTCTGGTAGAATTTTGCTTCAAGTATGGCATTGTCCTATCCCATTCCTCCAACTATTACCCACAAGGGAACTGATTAGCAGAATTGACCAATAAAAACCTCATGAATCTTTTAAAGAAGGTTGTGGGAAAAAATAAGAAGTCCCGGGATAGCAAAATAAAGTATGCAGTATGGGTAGACCAAATAATGACAAAGAATTCCACAGGAGAAACTTCTTTTGAGTTGGTATATGGAGTAGAAGCGAAACTTCGTGTAAACCTCACAATTCCTATCCTCCGTTTCACCCAACAATACTTTATAGATACAGAAGCAATCCAAGGAAGGATCAATCAACTAATAGAGCTAGATGAGACAAGGAGGAGTTCCTTTGGTCAGATGGAAAGAAATCAAGAGAAGATAAAAAACACCTTTTACCATAAAGCCAAAGAAATAAACTTCACCGAAGGAGATCTCATGCTGCTATAGGATAAGAGAAAGGAAAAACCTGGTATGCACAAGAAGTTTGACAGTTTATGGACAAGACCTTATAAAATCATGAGTTGTGCAGGTACAAACTCTTTCAATCTAGAGACCATGGAGGGAGAAGCCCTAAAGCTTCCAGTAAACTCTTTACATATCAAGCATTACTACCCACCGACAACTTGACTTCACAGGTAAGTGCAGGTAAGTAGGCATCTTGCACTCGTGTATTATATCATTTGCATTGCATGCTAGTTTTCTTTTATATTCACACTTATTGATTGTTTTCTTTCAGTCTCTCTCTCTCTCTCTCTATATCTATGTATATTGGGGTGGAATTACCGCCCCAATTTTGTTACTGATACCCCTATTGATATTGAGTAGGTCTATAGGTTATGCCAGAGATGTTGAGGTTCTCATGCGCTCTACAGTGAGAACATGTCCCCGAGTTGGATTCAGATGTTATCCCCAATTTGTAGGTATAACTAGGAGATCATGTCTTGAGGCCCGCAGGTCCTAGACATGGAGTACCGAGAGCAGGATTGACCTGAGCATAGCCCTGGAGGGCCCATATTTTCTCCCATCATCTTTTGTCTTGACAGTAGCAACAACGTCCATCACCATCGAATTGGTCCTGTATCAGAAGAGGTTCTTGCTCCATGAGGTAATTGGTCCAGGTATCATGGTATGTCACTTTTGATCATTGAAACCTTTAAATATATGCATCTGGTTCCTCTTATCTCTAACAACTGCTTGGATCTTACATTTTCTCACTTGACCATGTTTGGGGGGATTGACAGGGTGCCCTAGCAAGCCTGTGTCTGTAGGTTTTGGTTTGCCACTGGGGGGGTTTCTGAAAATCCATCGTGCACTCCCATTATAGCACCACTCTTACATCTTGTTTCCCACTCACCTATCCTATTCCCCTTGTCCAAGCATTGGGTCGAACTATTTCAGGACTACACCTTACCTCATGGGAAGAAGGGGCTAAATGTACAGAAGGTAAAAGCAAGCTGGTAAAAGATAAAATCCTAAAAATGAACCTCGAGATGCTTCACCCAGGGATCCCCGAGAAAGCAACGAAAAGATTCTCAGTAAGAAACAAGAGGGACCTGAAGAAATAATAAAACAAGATCTAATCAGAGGATAGGGGGTCTCATCACAAGCCAACCTATTAGGTCCATGGGTACCTAGTAGTATGACATTTCCACCAGCTGGTTACCATGCCAGGGCAGTGACTCTTCGTTGCATGGCCAAGGGAAAGGGGGTCTCATCACGAGCCAACCTTCTTATCTCTGCGAAAGTACTTGTGCATAACGCTGTCAGCTCTAGTCACCATGCCAAGGCAGTGTCCCCTGATTAGCTTTTGAACAAAAAAATAAAATAAAGAATAAAAAGAATAAAAAGAATAGAGGCAAGAATGGGCTTGGAAAAAATGCATCCATGACAGGGACAACTCACCTTCTACAAAGGCACCCATAGGTAACACGTTGCATCCTTGGCCCTTAATACACCCACATGATTGGACATCCCCTAACCACATCATCCACTTACATGGCTTGGATAAGGTCTCTCTGGGAACTTTCCTTTTTCTATGGAAACTGGCCCAATAGGAGGCCTTGTCCTTTTCCCTAGACTTGTATTGCAGGCTTGTGTAACATATTTGAGCTATTGATTGATGTATTAGGGATTTTATGCATATGCTTAATAGCATTAATGATGAAATGTGATTGACATTGCTATGATCCTTGTGACTGATGAGCCCATGGAGGGCGTAGCCTTTGATGTGCAGGACCATACCTGATGGACAGGTACCATTTGGACCGATACATATGGGGAGATGATCAGTTCAGACCTCCATGGGGATGGAGAACCCATCAGATGAATGCTGAGACCCCACCATGGGGCAAAGATGAGACAGAGATGGATCAATGTCTTGCATCGGAGAAGAAGAGGGCGTTCCACCAGAGGCACCCCAACAGAGCTTGACGTAGGAGGATTTTCCCTTTTTCAGTGGAACATTGGCCTTGGAAGGCCTAGGACGTCACCCATCATAGCCATGATGTCATCCAACAATATGGACGTTTTGGGAGGCAGACTAGGTAGTATTGGCACGTGTGGCAGGTTGGAGAAGCCTAAGGAGGGCTAACATTTTGCTCCAGGATGCCCCATTTTCCCTAGAAGGGTCTAACGCCTCCCTTAGAGGGGCTTATTATGTCTTTATAGCTCAATTAGGGTTTTAATTTGACAATTTATTGTAAAACAATATGATTTTGATAATTTGGCCTTGTCGACCTTTTACTTGACCTAGAATGTAAAATTAGGTCAAGGTTTTATATAAATGAGAGATTTTCACTCTCATTTTTTCATCAAAACTTACTCACTCATTAGTGAGGTCTAAAATTTGCGCCCTATCTTGGGTATTTGGCTAATTTAAGGAAGGCACACTTGTTGAAGGAAGACTTTTTTTGGCATATTTTGGCAATTCTCTTGAAGGAAGGTGTTACAACTAGGGTTTGCATACTATTTCAGGGTGATATGTAAGTGTTTTTTCTACAAAACTTCTTGAATGAATGGTTGTAGTCTTATATTCTTGCATATGTTTATGATTATTTCTAAACAAAAACCCTAGGTGACAAGCACACAAGTAGGTCCTTATCTCATGTCCCCTAATAGAGAATTTTTCAGACATTGAAGAGGAAAAGAGAGCCTAGCCATAGCTACACTCGTCTCTCCTCTTCTGCTTTGCTATCCATACCTATTTGAGCTTAAGAAGGAGAAGACATCCCAGGCCTAGGTTATCTACACTTAGGGCCATTTTTCTTCTAGGGTTTGATGATAGAGCATTGCTGTAGCAACACTCTCCCTCATTTGACTCTCTTGTCTTGACTTTATCTTTCATGCTAGCTGTTTTTTCCATCTAAGGAAGGAGGAGAGAGCACGAGGCCTTGCCATAGAAACACCAGAGTGAGCCTCTCTCTCCTAGGGTTTTGTCTCTGAGGCCCTGCCATAGAAGCACTTCAGAGCTCTTCCCTCCTATCCTTAGCCGTCCTCCTTCAACCCTTGCGTCCTCCTTTAAATTGACTCCATTTTACCCTAGAAGGCACTAATATCAAGACCTCCAACATTGAAGTGGAACTTGATCACAAACTCTCTCAAAAATTGAATTTCAAACCCTAACTACACTAAGCTCAACTAACTTACTAACCCCAGTTGCTGACGTCATCCTTGGTTATTACATCTTTAATGTAGCAACGTTTCAATTTATGAGCAATTGAATGGTAGTTAAATGCATTAATTGAGTTAAGTATTGATTTGTTGCATTGAATGCCATATCGTTGTAGTATTTATTGGTGAAGTGACAGTACTTTTATGGGCATTTTGTAAACATTGACTTCGTCAACATTTACTTTCAAATTGCTTATATTGAATATCAGATAGTCTTTGATATATATGAAGTACTAACCAAAGCCTTCATATATTAGTTTTATTGTTGCTTTGTTCTCGAGCAGGGATTCTACTTGGTTATCTTTGTTGGCTATAAGCCAGACTATCTGTTCTGGTGGTGATCTGTGAAGGGGGAAACTTTTCATTGTCTGATTATCCTTTAGCCTCTTCAAAACCCTAGGTCACCATGGACGTCTCCCCTGGGCCTCACCTCCCTAAAGATAAAGAACCTCCCCATCATGGTGACATTGGGTGGGATAGGGTCCTGTTACGCCAGTTTGGCCTTCTATATTATAGCTATTGCTCCTAGCTACAAATTGTATGATAACAAGACATTGATCCACAAATAAATTTACACCAACAAGAATAGGAACCTTGACCAGTTTACATTTATGAATTTTAAACGTCTACAATATTGTCTCGACATATTTTCTCTGATTTAACCAGAGTTTCTTCCTTTTTCGATCTCTTTTAATTTCCATGTGTTGGCACAGGGGCAGACCCATGGTTCAACACTCAAGAGCGCACCAACAAAACCCTAAATACCGTCCCTTTTGGCAACACCTGCGAAGCAGATGAAGTCTCACCCGAGGTAGAGGTAGGGATGGTTGCAGGACTCAGGTGTCTACAACCTTAGCTGGGACACTGTTATGTGATTATATCTTTTACAGGGCACTTAGCATAGATCCTTCATCAATATTTAACCCGTCTGGTACTTCGCAGATAACATAGAGAATCACAGTGAATACTTATACTAAATATGATTCAGTACTTAGCCACCGATATATAGGTTAGATTCAATAGATCAAGCACTAAGCATCTTATATATTAGATCTAACGTTCATTCATATATCATCATCATAGAGCATAACTATATCTACTTAATCACATCAAGCACTTAGCCAAGAAAGAGATAAACATATTATATCAAATCACAAAGCACTATACACACAGTTACCATTGTTCACCCCCACCCTGGGGCTACGTCCACAAAGTCTTCTTTATATTATCTTGGTCAAGCAGTTACAACACAGAGCTTCAATGACCCTTACTTTGCAAAGGACAGAAGATCTGCGTAGCTTGCTAGATCCTTCCTCCTTTCTCTTCAACACAAGACTACAAAAACTTGCACTTAGCTTTCCAATCTCATGCACAGAGCACTCTAAGATACATCCGATCACACAGTTCTAGTTACTAGCACTAAGCTTTCAGTTATACATCACATAGATGTATACATTACTACTATTCTCCTCTATTTACATTGCCTATTTATAGATTACAAAATGGGCCTAAGCGTGGGTAAACCCACGGGCCGACATCCCTTTCCCGTTACATCAACCCAAAACCCTAAAATGGACCCAAAACTAGGTCTTGCTTCCTTACTTTCCGCTTCACGTTGCACTCCTTCCTTGGAAAGCTGTCGTAGTCCCAAAAGTGGTCAAATATGACCAAGTATTCTTCAAAACTTGGTCAAGGGCCAACAAGCACCCAACACTCACCCGTGACTCATCCCGAGTCACTTAGGTTTGACCAATTCCGCTTCGAACACCTCGACCTTGGCTCGAGCTACTTCGACCTACTGCAGTGCGACAATCTCTTGTTCAGTAAATTCCTGGATTATTGTGTCATTGAGCGGTCCTTCTAGGCACTGTTCTGTAGTGATGACATCTTGTTCGAGTTCAACTCCCTGGCTTTCAAGTTTGGCGAACAGTTGGCATGCCTTCTCTTGGAGTGGTTGCAGTCGTTGAGAGACTACCATTACTTTACTTTGTAGCGTGTGTACTTGTTGTTGGGATGTGCATTGTTCTGCAAACCTCTTCATTCTTTCAACTGATGTCATGGAATTTAGTTGCGCTTGTAGCACATCTACATGCTACTTTTCTTCTTGGAGTTGTGCCTCCAATGTCTACAATTCTGGATTCTCTGTGAGGGTTTCATAAGTCTGGGCACTTCTAGTGCTTAGCTGCCTACATTCTAAATCCAAGGTTTTTAATTGGTCGACTGCACTTTGAGCAATGGCATCTCTTAGATCTCTTATCTCTTGGGGTGTCTCAGGAATGGTGCAGAGCTCTAGATCTGTGATGCGCTGTTGAAGTTGCTGGATTACTTCTTCCAGTTGGGTCACCTGCTGTGGGAGACAATCTTCTATCTTCATTTCTATGATCGTCACAGAGCGCAGTGATTTGTGAACTCTTTCCTGTACTTCAAGTTGCTTTGTTAACAATTGGTCCTTGCTCTGCTGTAACTGTGTTTTTTCCTCCTCCCACTTTTCTTGTAAGGAAAGCTACTCATGTTCTACCTTCCTCCATTGTTCTCCATGTTCGCTCTGTTCTTGTGCCAAAGCCTGAGTGGCTTGCATTATGTCTTCTTGAGCTCGTTGAAGGTGAGTTTCGACTTTCTCGACGATCTAGCGTAATTGAGTGGGCTCATTACATGTTACTGGTATTTCCATTGTTAAGGGCGCCATAGAAACTACTTGGCTGGACCAGGCGGCTTGCTGCACTTCTTTCAGTTCGCCCGTGATCTGGCGGAATAGCTCCTCCTGCTTTGCTTCTTTCTTTTCTGTGAGCTCTAGTGAAACATCATTCAGTGAAATAATTAAGAAGTCAAAATAATCCAGGGTAAGGGTAGTTTTAAGAGTGGTCTGGGTGGCCTTAGATTTCTTTCGGGATGAGGGATTTGGTGGGGTAATCTTCCTTTTCTTGGAGGGATCTTCCTCGTCTCTAGGAAGAGTAACCTCTCCTTTGTTCTGCTCAAATTCCGTGCCCCCCTAGTTCTTCGTCATTACCTCCCTTCATAGGTGAGAGTGAAGCAGTATTCATGGATGTGTTGTGGATATCTTGAACTTCCACATCCTTCTTAGTCTTGTGCGGTCCTGGTGTATCCGGCATAGCTTCAGGTCTATCTACGTTGGACATCTCTATGGGGTCTACTGCAACAAGGAGGTATGCCGACCATTCTTTGGTAATCTCCTCCAAGTCATCTTCTGTCATCTTGTAATATGATTGGAGTTGTTGTTTATGCTCATCTGTGCACGCTGTGAGGTAGGTGAAGTGACGATCTGCGCTGAATTTCATCAAAGGTCTAAACCTATGAAGTGTGTTGGGTGTGATGCGTGGTGTAGATTGAATAACATTCTTCAAATGAGTGTAGTAACTGTGGAAGATGGCATTGGACTGCCACTGTTTGTTCATGTCACTAGAGTACCACATCGTATAGAACTTCGCGGCCAGCGGTTCGACGGGTTCGATCTCCGAAAAATTAGCTCCCTCGGGCAGTTCCCAAGTGATGAAAGCGACGAGTATGAGAAACCAGCTAAAGTGGAACTCATATCTTTAGTCCTATGCTTGTCTGCAATCAAGCTCTAGCTGATTTATAAGGTATTTTTCCTAGTTCATTTATAGTCCCTCTACGCACTTCCCTGCGAGGTCAACTACAAATCCGGTCACCTGTGTAGATCTGTTTTTTCGGACTAACTTTCCTGCAATCATTTGGAAACCAAAGTGCACTGTTGCATTCTCAATGGAGGCTACCTTGTAACCTCACGTGCCTTTCTCTAAATCTCCATATGTGTCTTTTATTCGTTGAGCGAGAACACGATCTGTGGTCTTTCCAGGGTAAAAGTCCTGCGGGTCATGGCCCTGCATGCTTAGCCCAGTGATTCGATTGATTAGAATCAGATCCAGAGTGATGCGACGGTCCAAACATAGGTATCCTCCATGGTAGTAGGACAACAACAGTCTAACGCATGCATTTACTTCCTGATGCCTCCTAAAATGTGGAATCTTCATTACGTTGAGGAGGGTTGACTGCGCAAGGTTATGGGTCCATTACTGTGGTACAATCTTGGGGTTATTTCCTTTTGTAATAGTCAAGTACTTATGCGGGGCTAGCATATTGTAAACCTTGCGATATCTAAGGTTAAAATCACTAAATTTCCGCGCGGTGAGCTTCTCCTGGTCAACATGAACTGCGTGCACCCATTTCGGGAGGTATGTAGTGACTACAACATAGTCAAAGTATCTAGGTACAGTGTCTTGATTCACTGTTCCGCTTAGTGGTGGGATATATTTAGGCAAGATGCTTGGGATCATCTTCATAGTGGCGAAGTCGTTTCCGAGCTTAGATCGTCTTTCTGAAGGTGATCGGGATGGTCCTGCTCGAGCAGTGGAGGGGGAAGCCGATAGTGTGCCCGAGGACGATGCCTGTACACTTGTAGACATTCTGCGTTCTGACATGACTCTCTTAGTCATTAAATCAATTAGAACTTATTCAACAATTTTCTCAGCAACATTGAGCTCGTCTGACATACAAACTTTGGTCAGCTAGCTTGGGTGTAAAAAGGAATTCAAAGACTACAGTGAATAGTAAGGCAATGATCTCAGGGTAAGTAAATCTCAGGGTTCGCGCTCAAATTATCAGTTAGAAAAAAGTATTCTTGGTGCGTGGAATGATGGGTTAAGTAGGTAGTCTCAACAACGGTCTTCTTGCAACAGACATGGGGCCTTCATTAACTCCGTTCTATCCATTCTGGTGCTATCCAACGGTCTAGTGGTAACCCATAACTGCTTTTCAATCCGTTTGGAGCATCGGTCGAATGGGTATATCGGTTCCAACGACTATATTGCTTCATCATGGTGAAGTACTCTATGTCGTTGTTATGATATCTCAGCGAAGTTCCAATTCTGCAATTCTTCTTGCTGCGAAGTGTCCTCTAGAACCTCTTGTAACCTTACAGTATTATCCCTTTTCTTTCTTAACTTCCTCGCCTTCTTCCCCGTGAGCTTCGTCTCAGTAATTCTTTTACCATTCTAATGTTTATCTTCTGTGGTCTTAGTTACTTCACACTGTTGAAAGTATTTCCTAGGGTTCTTTGATAATACTTCTTCTGTATCAAAAATGGGTAACTCGATCTTCTGCGGATCCTCAAGTGTTCTCTTAGCTTTGACATCGGGGTTGCTAATATTAAATATCCGCGATCTACTCTTATGTTCTTCAATCAAGTGTGCGATCCTTTTGGTCATAAAGTCTTTTAACTCTTGCTTCTTCTGTTCCAAAAATTTTTCTTCCTCTTTTCGTCTAGCTTGTTCTCTATCAATCCAAGGTTTTCCTATGAGCATAGTAAATGGGGCGTTGTCTTCAAAAAATTTAATGATCTCAAAGTCTTCCTCAGTCGAAGTTCCATTGACATTCATAGGTATCCAGGCGACCCTTCCACATAGGTTTACTAGCTTTCCTCTGAAGAAACTTGTTCCTCCTAGGGAAGGGATCATGGCAGGATTTCCTATAGCTTCTCAAGTTCTTTCTGGCATAATTTTCACTTGTGTTTCTTCATCAAGAGTACAGTCAATGTCAAAGTCCCCTATTCTTGCTTCGATTTGCTCCTTTTCTTTGAACATCTCTAATAGCCTAACATGTCGGTGGTCATTCAAGGTATCTTTCATTTGTAGCAATATCTTTTCTGATTCTTTCTGGTTTTCTGCTATAATCTTGGTCTCTTGATCTCCTTCAGGGTTTGCTTGCTCCATATTCAACTTCTCAAGCCTAGCAATCATTCTAGGGAAATCCAATACTTCATGGTCCATAGCCTTACAATAGAGGCAACTAGGTCTTCTTCCAGGGCATTCCTTAGCAAGATGTCCAGGTCTTCTACAACTATAACAGAGGGTTAATCCTCTCTTTCATTTAGATGTTCCCCAACTCCTTCTGTATTGCGCACCAGGATCATGGTAGCTAGCCTGCAAAAAACTCTTTCTAGGATCCTGCATCCACTTGTTAGTCCAGACATTTTTTCGATGCATAGGTATAACATATCTATTACTATACTTATCAGATCTATTCATATCAAACTTTCTTTCATCTATTAATTCCCTAGTTTTGAATCTAGGACAAAATCTATCAAACATACCTAGATCCACGCTTTAGAAACAAAAAAAATCACTTAACTTACTTCTACAGAGCACAAAGCTTCCAAATCTAATTTTTTTTGACTATTCTTACTGTTATCATAGCACATAGTTTACAGATCTTGCCTCTTTTCTGTAGATATGACCTTTTTCCTTCAAAAATTTCCACTTTTACTTTTCTTAAAGCATAGAGCATTCATATATCACTTCTTTTCTTTGGTATCAACCTCTTTCTTGCAAATCTGACCTTTGGTTCCCGGAAACAGAACCATTTGTTGGCACAGGGGCAGACCCAGGGTTCAATGCTCAAGAGCACACTAACAAAACCCTAACTACCGTCCCTTTCGGCAACACCTGCGAAGCAGATGAAGCCTCACCCGAGGTAGAGGCAGGGATGGTTGCAGGACTCATATGTATGCAACCTTAGCTGGGACACTGATTTGTGATTATATCTTTTACATGGCACTTAGCATAGATCCTTCATCAATATTTAACTCGTCTGGTACTTCGCAGATATCACAGAGCATCACAATGAATACTTATACTAAAGATGATTCAGTACTTAGCCACATAAATATAGGTTAGATTCAACAGATCAAGAACTAAGCATCTTATATATTAGATCTAACGTTCGTTCATATATCATCAGCACAAAGCATAACTAGATCTACTTAATCACATCAAGCACTTAGCCAAGAAAGAGATAAACATATTATATCGAAGCACAAAGCACTATACACACAGTTACCATGGTTCACCCCCACCCTGGGGCTACGTCCACAAAGTCTTCTTTATATTATCTCGGTCAAGCAGTTACAACACATAGCTTCAATGACCCTTACTTCGCAAAGAACAAAAGATCTGCGCAGCTCGCTAGATCCTTCCTCCTTGCTCTTCAGCACAAGACTACAACAACTTGCACTTAGCTTTCCGATCTCATGCACAGAGCACTCTAAGATACATCCGATCACACAGATCTAGTTACTAGCACTAAGCTTTCAATTATACATCACATAGATGTCTACATTACTACTATTCTCCTCTATTTACATTGCCTATTTATAGATTACAAGATGGGCCTAAGCGTGGGTAAACCCACGGGCCGACATCCCTTTCCTGTTACATCAACCCCAAACCCTAAAATGGACCCAAAACTAGGTCTTTCTTCATTACTTTCTGCTTCGTGTTGCGCTCCTTCCTTGGCAAGCTGTCACAGTCCCGAAAGTGGTCAAATATGACCAAGTATTCTTCAAAACTTGGTCAAGGGCCAAGACCATGCCCAAAATGAAATTTGAAGCATCGAGATCCTTCATGTCAAATTTAGAGGACAACTGAGTTTTCACATCCTGGATAATCTCCTTGTTGTTTCCTATCAACAACATGTCATCCACATACAAGACCAAATAAATCAAATGNCACAATGACCATCTTTGCTTCTTGTGAAGCCAAGTCCCAACATATAAGTATCAGATTTTTGATACAACATCCTTGGTGATTGTTTTAAACCATACAGGGACTTTTTTAGCTTGCATACCAACTCCTTCTTTCCCTTCACAACATAACCTTCTGGTTGCTTCATATAGATTTCTTCTTCCAGATCCCCATGTAGGAATGTTGTCTTCACATCCATCTGTTCTACTTCATAATCAAATGCAGCAACAACAAATAACATAAATGTTATAGAGGTTAACTTGGAACAAGAGAAAAAATCTCACCAAAATCAGTTACCTCAACCTGGGAATAACCCTTTTCTACTAATCGAGCTTTTTATTTCTCCACTTTTCCTTTTGAATTTAGCTTCTTTTTAAATACCCATTTGCTGCCAATGAGATTTCTTCTAGCTGGAAACTCCACTAGATCCCAAGCCTCATTCTTATCCAAATATTCCATTTCTTCATTCATGGACCTTTTCCAGAGATTTCCATTCTCTGAATCCACTACCTCCCTGACAGTTCTAGGATCATCATCAGTAATAGTCAAAGAAAAATTTGAATGGAAATCAGATGGAGTATACCTTTCTGGTAGACTTCTTTCTCAAACTGATATCCTCAATACTGGAGTATGAAGATATTCTTCTTCTGATTCATGTTCTTCTATAGAGTTTGATTCATCATCCTTTAAATCAAACTCTATCTTCTCTAGTTCTTCCTTACTTGGTAGGACTTCCTGTTTAACAACATCCTTCATTTCTCTAAATACCACATCTCGACTATACACTACCTTCTTATTTTCTGGGTTCCAAAGCTTATAACCTTTGAGACCATCTTATATCCAATAAAGATACACTTTTCAGCCTTCTTATCTAACTTACTCCTATTTTCCTTTGGAACATGAACATATGCATCATAGCCAAATACCTTGAGATGTGTGAGAGAAGGTTCCTTACCAATCCATATCTCTTGTGGAGTCTTGTCATCCAACGCTGATGAGGGTGATCTATTGACCAGGTAACATGTAGTACCCACTGCCTCTGCCCAGAATTCTTGCCCTAATCCGATACCACTGAGCATGAACCTTGCTTTTTCCATCAACGTCTTGTTCATTTTTTCTGCAATTCCATTCTGCTGAGGTGTATATGGAGTAGTATTCTTCCTTGCTATACCACACTTCTTAGAAAATTATTCAAATTCATTCCCACATAACTCTCCGCCATTATCTATCTCTAGCACCTTAATTCTTTTCTCTATATGTTTCTCAACAAGAGCCTTAAACTCTTTAAACCTATCAAAGACTTCAGATTTCTTCCCAAGGAAATATATCCAAGTATTCCTCTAGAAGTCATCAATAAATGAGACGTAGTACATAGATTTTCCCAATGATGGGACCGATACAGGTCCAAAAACATCATTGTGAACTAGCTGTAAAATTCCTTTTGCCCTCGTTGCACCAGAGGGGAATCTTACCCGATTCTGCTTCCCATATAGACAATGTTCACAAAAATCAAAATCTAGAGAGCAGTTAGACATACCTTCAACCATACCTTTACTGTGTAGTAGTCGAAGACCCTTCTCTCCGATATGCCCCAGTCTTTGATGCCACAACATAACCTTTTCTCCAGAGACTGTAGGAGTTCTTTCTTCTTCAATTCCAATATTAGGAACAATGGAACTATTACACCCATCACTAATAGTGCTTCCTTGCAACTTATACAAAGTTCCAAATAGAACTCCCTTTAGCAACACCATTGCTCCTCGAACCATCCTGCAAGTTTCCTTTTCAAATATTGTTTTTACCCCTGCATCGTCCATTTTTCTTACATAAATCAAATTTATGGCCAAACCTGGGATGTGAAGAACACTATACAATGTTCTAATCCTTCCATCTATGAGCTTCAATTGGAATCTTCCTCATCCTATGATTATGGTTGTCGAATCATCACCTAAGAAAAAATTACCTCCATCATACCTTTCATATTCACAGAACCACTCCCTGTGGGGAGTCATATGAAAGGATGCACCAGAGTCAACCAACCATGCCTCATGATATGCATGTGTGCTTGAAGCAGCCAAGTACACATCCCCTCCTTATTCCTTGGAGGTCTTTTCTTTTGTAGAAGGAGATTCTTCAGATCCCTTCTTTTTCTCAACTTTGGATCTACACTGCTTCTTGTAGTGCCCGTCTTTTCCACATCTCCAACATACCCTTACAAACTTTCTTGGAGATTTAGATCTACCCTTAGACTTAGATCTCCCACTTGAGAAATTAGATCTATTTCTTTCCTGGGTACGTCCTCTTGCAAATAATGCGTCTATGCTCCGTCCTTCCATATTCTTCCATCTCATCTCCTCAGACAACAAATATGAGACCAATTCTTCAAACTTCAAGGAAGTTGTATTAATTCCTATGGCCACAACCAGACTATCCCACGAGTCTGGTAAAGAACACAATAAAGTGATACATTTATCTTCATTTGAAATTTTAATCTCAACAGATAC
Organism: Picea mariana; assembly: GCA_032191745.1. NCBI lineage: Eukaryota > Viridiplantae > Streptophyta > Pinopsida > Pinales > Pinaceae > Picea > Picea mariana. The sequence continues at coordinate 40,025 of JASDQU010245248.1, read as the reverse complement.
TAACTGACTTACCACGATATTGAAGGCGTTCAAATTCTCTGCCATCGAGTCTCCATCTCTCATCCTCAAGTTATACAACTTCTTTCTCAGGAATAATTTATTCACTAGGTAATTAGACTGATACAACTTTCCCAACTTATCCCATAAATCCTTGGTTGTAGCTTCCTTTGACACATTCAGTAATACTGAATTTGAGAGACAAATTCGGATTGTGCTCTTTGCCTTCCGATCCAACTTTTTCCAGTCATCTGCTGAAGTTCCTGTAGGTGTAGTACCTAGATCTACCGTGATCCACTGATCTCTGTCCACCAACGGATCTTTCATCTTGAGCTTCTACAACAAAACTTTCCCCATTAAACTTCTCGATCTCCATCTTCGAATTGCTTGCCATTTCTTTTCACCTGGAAAATCAATACCACGATTCTCCCACTGTAACAAGGCTTATCACAGTCCCGAGCCAAACCCTTGACCACAAAGGCGTCCCCCTGAAGCCAACAAAGCTATGATACCAAATGTAGATTCTCACCTTGTACAATATTTACTGCAAACAAATTTTCAGTAAAAGAACAGAAAATATACAATGGAAAATACAAACATTACATAGATATTTTTCCCATGGAAACCCAAACTGAGAAAACCAACATATTCTATATTCATTCATTGTGATACATTGTTTATAATACAATATACATATAGGAGTCAGAGGCATCCAAAACCCTAACCCATTGACTTGGATTAGTCCACAACCCTAATTCCTTAACCGAAAATAGAAAACCATCGGGAAAAATCCATGTGCCGAAAAACCACCTAAATATGTGACACGCTTCCTAAGGTAGGTGACACGTTTCTCGAGGAAGAACAATGTTTTTCGAGGGTGTTGCCATCGAACCCCTGCGTGGAGGGATTCGCCCCCCCTACGCACCCGACTCATATTACTTGTGCAAAGAATATAACACATACCCAACACGTTTTTGCGTCTCCGTGGTAACCTCGTTAAAAAATGAAATAGAGGTTACGAGCATAGTTCATGTTTCTATGTCAAGCTCGTTAGAAAATGAAACAATGGTATGGAAATTACATCTAGAGTCACAAGCATATTTCTTCTCTTGTGTCAAGCTCATTAAAACATGAAACAACTTCCCCCTCTCAGTTTGATTCAAGTCCTATGTATAGTATTTGAAGCTTCATTTCATCTGCTTGTATCGTTGGATGAGATGAAGCTTGGGGGAAAATGCTTCTAGGCTCTGGAATTCATGCTGAAGTTGAGCCACTAGCTTCTTAAGCTGGGGGCTAAGTACCAACCATGCGAATCCATGAACCATGCGTTGGAAATTCGCAAGCATAGTTTTTACTTTGGTTCAAGCTTGTGTAAAAATGAAACCACCTACCTCAAGCATAGTTTCCTTTGGTTTGAGCTTGTGTAAAAATGAAACTAGGTTCAAGCATAGTTTAGTTTAGTTTTAAGCTTGTGTAAAAGTAAAATCTATCCCAAGCATAGTTTTGTTTTGTTTTAAGCTTGTGTAAAAATGAAAACAATCCCAAACTTAGTCTTTGTTCTTTCTCATGCTCGTAAATCAATGAGAATGTAATCGAGTAAACTTTTATCACTTTTTCGGACTCGTAAAGGTTATATGAAAAAGGAACCCCCTGGAGATCCCTTTAAACTCTTTTCAGACCCTCTAAACATGAAAAGATTGTCGAGCAATCTTGTTCTTTTCACGCTCGTTAAAGTATTTGAAGAAAACGTTCGTTGAGCGGTAGTTTATCTCTTTTTTGGTCTCATCAGACTACTTTACAAAAAAGACATTTTGGAGTTTTCTTTAAGTGTTTTTTCAGACTCTCTAAACATGAAAAACCCCTGAGTTTTATTTCTTTGGACTTGTAAAACAAACATTGAAAGGTCCATATGGGACCGAACCAATCCTTCCTAGGGTTCGTCAAGCATACTTTGAGGGACTCATATGAAGGATGAGCTTACAGTTCTAGCATATGTTATCCTCCTCAAGCTTGTGTAAAAATAAAGAGGTACTCGCCAGAAATGGTGGGGGAAAAATTGGGAAAGAAATGTATCTAAACCCTTTATTCCATGGAAGAGTCACTTTTGAACATGACACCCTTTCACTTGCTTTGTGTCTAGGTTGGAAAATCCACGTGTCTATTGATCATACTCCTTTATAAGATTACAAATTGGTCTGTGATCCCTGTTGTTGAGTCAGTGTTTCCAAGACAATTGTCGTGTCGCCAATATGTTCAAAGAAAAGTTCAACCTGGAAAGGATTCTATTGCATCAGCCATTTCTGCAGTCCTTAAGCCTTCTATTGCGTTGACCATCCCTGAGTCTATCCTGAATCACTTGTTACTCTGAACTACTTCAAATATTTTTACCCGTTTCATGTCATTGATGAGGGATACATTAAGGCCCTCATGTGACGAGTATTTTCTTGTCGACTTCAACTCATTATCCAAGAATTAGACTTAGAAACTAATTGGTGCCTTGGAACTTTCATGCCTCAATGGCAAGTTTCCTTGCTTTCGATAGTGGGTTTTCATTATTGACCCCTAATTGGGAGATTCTACCGAGTGTTCAACTTTAGCTCATTAATTCGCACCCGTTGGATTGTACCGGTGTACCTTGGGAGTCATTGACATTAATGGATATTTTCCTCGCACTTGTTAATGGTATACACTAATGGCTGGTAATCAAGTGGTTTCTACCATGTTTGACTTCAACACATGTATTTGCATGGTTAGATTCATACTATAGAGTGGTGGAGATGAAGACCCTGGATCTTTTCTGACAGATTCAGGTTGCGTTGGAGTATATTCAGATTGTACTATTGCATAGATCCAAATTGTATGTCTCATGGCTATGTTCAAATTTGAGTCTTTAATGCATAGATCCATAGTGTATTTTTGGTGGCTATGTTCATATTTGAGTCATAATGGCATGGATCCATAGTGTATGTTTGGTGGCCATGACCTGTCTTACTTGGCATGGATATTTTCATGTTGACATTTATGCTTTGATTCATTTGTATTCTGAGTATGGGAATTCCTACCTTAGTGATGATATGTTATTGTACTATATTTCCTTGTTTGTTGGTAGGTTTCCGACCGGCATGTTCTTTGTTCCCTATACACACTCGACAAAGTATTTCAGCTATCACTCTGTTCTAACTTCATACTTTGGGGGGCTCACTGTTACACATTATTTTTTCCACCCCTATGAATGTAAATGATGTAAACCTATCCTCTATTTTTAAGGATCAATGGCATGAATCCCCGAAGAAGAATGAAGATACATTTTCCCAGAGAGATGGAATTATGCTTTTCCTTTGTCAAAAATCTTAGAAAAAGGGATCGTCACACATTTCTTAGTGTTAAGGGTGTGACGATATAGGATAATTGTAGGTTTCACCAAAGTGACATGCGAAGTCGTCGTAGTTTTCTCAGTGTTAAGGGTGCGATGATTTTCGTATGAAGGAAAAAGAGGAATTTCTCGAAATTTCTAGAATAGAAGCTTTGAGGGTGAGGTGGCCTCCGATCTTTTTGGATATGAGTCACGTACATGATCTCTTGGGATCATCCTAACCTCCTCAACCTATCCTTTTAATCCTATAAAATAAGAGGAGTTCTCATGGGGAAAGTTGGATTGAGTTGGCTAGTGCTTGGTTGGAAAGTTCTTGAGTTTTGTAGCTTGGAGTTTTTGGAGCTTGTATGTTGGATTTGAGTTTTTATTTGTCAATATAGATTGTTGATCTTAGAATCCATGGAGCAGAAGTGTGTGGGAAAAAAAGTACTGTTGGAAGGAACCTGACAACATCAAGGCATCTGGTTGTATCTTTCTTCCACATTCTTTAATACAATGATATATTTCTTTCCCATAAAATTAGTCTTATTTTATTGTATGACTCCTTGATCACATACATAGGTTTTTTTGAGTATACGTTGTTGCTTTCACTTCGTTGGTTTGTGTCTCTTTTATAAGTTCAACATCCCATAATCCTTGGAACAGAGTGAATTTGGCACTAGCGAGGATAAACGATGTTTAAAAGGTATGTTATATATCCTTGTTAGTTAGTATGCTTGATAATTAAAACTTAGCAGAACTTTTATATTCTGTCTTGTTTTGTTCTAGTTTCAGGGTGAAAATAGGGAGATCTGTTTGTGTCTACACTTACCGATTAATTCAATAACAATCCCAAGTTTGATTCTCTAGGAGAGAGTCATGCTCCTCCTGCATGACTGCTTCCCATAGTGGATTTCCAACAACCTCACTGTAGGTATGTGGATCCGAATATTTAACCATATAGAAATGCATGGGAATCACTAGTTCAGAAGATGAAAGTACATGAGAAGGATCCACATGCTGAGATTGAGTCCTCCTCAAATCCAATGGATCCCCTACAAGGTTTCCTACTGCCTGAAGTGTCGACTGTGCTCACTTGGGAATTTTCTGAAGCTCCGACGCTGACTCCTCATTTGGCTGTACTACCTGCTCGTCTGCCTGTACATAATCCTCTCAATATGTGTCTGAATATGTAGCATCTAAGTGTGTGGAATCATCATCTCTGATGTATATAACTGATGGAAGCACAAGAGTCTCTGCATGTTGCACTGGAGGTGCATGCAAATGACTCTCCTCAAACTGAACACGATTCTCAATGATGAAACGGTCTTTAGAGGGATCAATCAATATCTACCCCTTCACATCATCTGGATATCCCACAAATATGCAAGGTGTTCTCTGTGGATCTAAGGCATTTCTCTTTTCATAAGGAATATGGGCCCCTGCTCTAGATCCAAAGATGCATAAGTGTGTGACATCTGGTTTGTCACCTGTCCAAGCCTCAAAAGGTGTCCTATCCTCAATAGATCTATGAGGTGCTATGTTCTATAAGCAACACAATTAAGTTCCTTAGCCCAAATATTGGAAGGAAGTGATCTTGCATGCAACATGCAACTGGTCATCTCCTTGAGAGACTTGTTCTTCCTTTCAACAACTCCATTATGCCATGGAGTGTATGGAACCGTGTGCTGAAATTGGATACCAGCTTCACGACAAAGATTTTGAACATATTTGTTGATATACTCCCCCCCATTGTTTGTATGAAGGATATTGATTTTGTTCCCAGTTTGTGTCTCTACTAGAGATTTGAAGTCTTTGAGATGCTCAAAAACTTATACTTTTGTTTGAGAAAATAAACCCAAGTATAGCGTGAGTAATCATCAATAAATGTAAGAACATACCTTGCTTTTCTTATGGACAGATGTGGAAATGGACCCATGAGATCATTGTGAACAAGATCCAAGGAAGAGGAGGCTCTCCTTTCCTTCCCCTTTTCAAACTTCTCTTCAGGATGCTTGCCAAGAATGCATCATTCGCAAACCCCTTCAGAAAAGTGAACATCTGGAAAGCCTTTGACCATTCCTTTCTTGGAATGTCATTGCATGTACCTAAAGTTTAAATGACCGAATATCTCATGCCATACTCTACTTCTTTCATTAGCATGTGTAAGTAGAAAATATGAGTCATAGTCAGTAAACTTAGTGAACTTATACAATCGTGATTTGTGGTCTATCTCACGAACTGCAATAATAGAACTGTCATGCAAGTTAAGTACAGTAACTGAATCTGATGTAAATTCAATCCTTTTATCTATTTGAGTGATTTGATAAACTGAGAGAAGAATTATATAAAACTTTGGAACATGTAAACCATTCTCAAAAATTCCATTAAGGAGTTCCACTCTTCCCTCTCCTGCAACTACTTTTGGAGTATCATCCCCCATAAGAATAGGAGGTCCAGAGCATGAAATCAAAGAAGTAAAAACTTCCTCTTTAGCTTCCATATGATGGAATGCACCAGAATTTATAATACATGAATCATATGAGGAATTAATTTCAACTAGAGCATGGTGATTACCTTTCTTAGGCACATGGTCTTCTTCCTTCTTCTTCTTTTCTCCTTCAGGAATGAAGTCTCCAAAATTATTATTCTGACGTACATGTGTCATAAGATCAATCTTCTTCTTCATGCATGTGGATTCTTCATCATTCGGTTTATTGCAATATGTGCACTAATTTCCCTTCTTCTTCTTCCCTTTGGAGTTTGAAGAATCTTTGGAACCTGAAGAATCCTTGAACGGTTTGGAATATCCCTCCTTTGATTCTGGATGTAATAGATCCTTTCGTTTCTGCTTCGATTTATGATTGGATGACCCTTTTCCATCATGCATGGTGAGTGCATGTGCTTTGGGATCTTTCATGAGGCCCATCTGTATGAGTTTTGTCTACTCTTGTGTGTGAGACTCAATGAACTGAGCCATCGTAGGCATTTTCCAATTTGCTCCCAAAAGACATCTGCTATAATGGAAATTGGAGACATATACAACGTATTCTAATCCTAGTTTCACCAAGATTGTTAGAATAAGTTGTTTCTCTTGTGTAGACTTGTCAATACCACATTCACCCAAGCTCAATATCAAATAATTAAATTTAGTAAATAAATCATGTATATTATCAAAACTTTTAGGGTCTAAGGTATTCAACTCTACCTCAAGCATATGACCTCACATCTCATCCTGTTTTCCAAAGAGTCCTTCCAAGGTGGTCTAGATCTCGTTTGGAGTCTTGCATGTGGAAAAATGAAACCATAAATCAGTGGATATTAACTTAATAAGTAGTCCTGTGGCCTCATCCTTATTGTTTGCCCATATGTTCTTCTCAAGCGATGATGTAGGTTATGTTTCTATCGCCATCGTCAAATTATACAATCCTTTTCTTTTGAGTTGGAATGCAACTTTCGGTTTCCAATCAAAATAGTTGTACAGTGTGAGTATTATCACCAGACTTGATTGAAGAAGTTTCATCACCTCCATCCCTGCTATTGATTATGAAAATATCTTGAAAACCCATATTGTGGATTCTGAGATATGACAGACGGTTATATGACAACTATAGATATGATAAAACAACTTTATCTCCTAAAATGTGATGTGGGTTTTGGATATTTTTGGTGAGCATGAGCACCCCTATGTTAAACGTCTCCGGTCAAAATTTCAGCCCGACCCGGATCACGCATTTTGAGATATGGATATTTTATTGTAGAAAACCAATTTTCTGGAGGGCAGTTGAATCGTCGCACTCTAAAGAAGGATACAGTAAGATGATGCTGAATTGTCACACCCTAGAGAAGGAAAAAGTGCAGCGATTGTGAAAAAGGAAATCGTCGCACCCCAGATGAAGAACACAATGCAACAACGTTGTACCTTGGCTGTGTATAGGCTGTGACGATTCCTGGGAATTTTTTTCCTTAAGTGTGAGTGTGATCGTCACACCCTAGCAGTGGATAGGCTGCGACGATTTCAATTGTCGCACCTTTCGATAGGGATAGGCTGCGACGATGGTGAAAACTAGGTTTACT
>JASDQU010245248.1:1503-26128 GCA_032191745.1 Picea mariana | reverse complement strand
AGCGGCTGTGCTAGTCATATGCCAATTTAAACCATGATTTGGTAGTGGACATTAGTCATCCAAGGATATGCCATGAATTTTTATGCGAAGGGATTTCTTTTCTACCTGTTCCGTCAACAGAGGATTCATTCCGCTAGAACCATCCCACGTATGTGTGGATTCTAACTAGAATGAGTGAAGTCATTCTCTATAGAAATTCATGATCTCTAAGTGTTGGTTTCCTTTTCAATTGTGTGCGAGATGAAGACTGGTTTGGAAAGGTTGACCCTACTTCCATGTTGATGGGCTCTAAATTTTGAAGAACTTGCTGGCACTCGAGTTATATTTCATTCAGTTAATGTACGCCCTCATTGACCTCCAGTAAAGCTTTCAAACACTGGATTATTTTAATTTATGCTCGATTCAGTTCTAGAATGATGCTCGTTGGACAAGAGATGGAAAATCACCATTTTTAGAACCACCTGATGCTAGAGACCCTCGCATGAATTTGATGTCGTTATCAAAAGACAGACTTGGGTCACATTGTAACCCGTTTTGAAGCTGTCATTTGTTTCATGAAGATTCCACCATTCTTTGGGGTTTTATGATTCATGGAACGTCGATAATTTTGGTACGGTAAATATGGTTGATGCATGCTGGAGTATTGGCATGAACTGATTGATTCCTATTAGTTCCATCCTTATCAAAGTTTCATAAATATAAAAGAGGGTTGTAAGCTCGAGAGGGAACTGTTGGAAATTAATTGTTGCTTCCAAGGTATTTTTGTATGCCAACGTCAGTGAGCCAAAGAAAATCGCCATGGATCCAAGAGAATGTTGGGATTTTCTTTAGCCACTCTTTTGTGAAGAGAGTGAGAGGCAATATTTTTTCACCTTAAGCCTTAATTGGCTTCTTTGTAGTCATCATTGTAATCAGTTGAATGAGGCGATTTGCCTAAGCCATTTTGGCATTCATTGTAATCTTGACCAATGAGTATGATTATAAACTCTTGGAAAGTAAGGTACTCCAAAGATGTAATACAAGATCCAGATATCAACAGATATAGGTTGCATATTAATGTAGATGTGGGCTTTGCATTTCGAGCTCCGAAGAACAGAGGTGAAGGGGACAAGGGATCTGCCTTTTTCCAAACATTTTCTTTGCAACAGCTGCAAGTGTTGGCTTCAAATTCTGATTCTGAAGTACATGGGTGAAGGAGTCTTGAAGGAATGTGCCTTTTGAAAACATTTGCATAGAGATAAAGTTGAAACTTTTGGAGACAAAAAGGTTCTTTTGTGGGGAGGCGTGATCCGGGAGGATCTCCACACATGGGAAGGACTTTTACTTTGCTCACCATGTCGAGTTGAAATTGGTGACAAAGTGGTGAAAGGGTGAACTTATATGTTTTCGAGTTTAATTTTCTTGCATTAGTGCTTTGTGAGAAAAAATGTCTCATGCATTTTTATTGCTTTTATGAGATGCTCATGCATTTAATTATGCTTTATGAGATTTTTGGAAAAACTCATACATTATTATTTTGATGTAAAAATTATTAATACTTGTGAGGGAATTAGACTCACGTATTTTTCATTAAAATTGTAATTATGGAAATTGGTTTTTATGTGAGAAAACACCTCACACCAATTTTAGAATTTTCTCACTAGTAGGTTGAGAGAATTGAGGGCATGGTTGAAGAGTCTTTGGGTGGTTTTGAGACTTTTTCCATTATGTGCTTGAAGATATTTTGAGATCCTACATTTATGGATCTTGTTTTTCTTCTTTTGTAATTAGATCCTATTATTGTGGATCTAGGAATTAATGCTCTTTTTTAAGAGAGAGTGAGTAAAAACTATATAAGGCCTTATGTAAGCCATTTGAAGGAAGTGGGGAGAGTAATGAAGAATTAATAAGTAGATTTAGAGAGCCATAGTGCTACTACTCCTAAGTATTGAGAGACTTATTCATGTAAGGAATTATCATTCTTGATGTATGGAGAGTTATTAGTGTGAGTAGTCTTTTTGAATCCTCATGGAAGGAGAATGCATCTCTTATGTGATCACTTATGAGAAGGTCCCAACATATTTTGAAGAATGAATGAAAGTGATCCGTATTCCAATTGAAGCGGGTTCGAAGACGTAGCCCAAGAGGGGTGAACTCTGTTATCAACATCAATTGTCTCTCTCTTGTCTTTTCATGTGCTTTATTCCATTTTGAGTTTATGTGTGTTATGTATTATTGTTTAAAAGCATGGTTAATAATGGACTCATATGCCCTTTAATCCTTATGCAAATAATTCGTTAGAAAATGATTCTCGATTGAAAACTTGTGTAGAGTAAGTACTCCTCCATTTTCATATCACTTTCTTATCAACATCAGTGGGTTCTTTTTCCTTTCCCAAGGTAATATGGTACAAGCCTATACTTATTAATAAATTCTCCATATGAAATTTCCATTGGAAGTAGTTGGTGCTGGTAAGCAAAATATTATTGAAAAAATCCATATTAAATATGTAGATAATATGGATTTAAAAAATGAAACTGATGATCTGGATGGAAAGATCTTGAAAAATTATGCGGTTAAAAAAAATGACACTAAAAACGGACTTCGGATGTGAAAGTTATGCCCTTTTAAAAAAAGGCATAAACAATAACCAAAAGACCGCGTGGTCGTGTAAGTTGCTTTATGAAGTGACCCACTTTTATAAAAAGAAGTGGGGATCACTTTTACAATGAAATTACTTTATAAAAGAAAAATCGCATGCAAAATAAATAACTCTAAAATAAAGTATTAAAGCTACTTATAGTGATTCACTTTTATACTTAAGTGAAATACACTTTACAATGGAGCATGAATTTTTTCAAAAAAAGTAACAAAAAGAGAGACTTGAACTTAAGACCTCTTACTTAATAAGACAACTTTTAAACAAATGGGATAACAAAACATATTGTATTGTATAGCAAGAGGATTGAGGTTGTTTTTGTTGTTGTTGTTGCTGCTGAAGACAACCTTGGAGAGCGTGCTAAAAAAAATATTTTAACACAATTTTTTTTTTTGTTTCTCGATGACAACAAGGGTTATATCTCGATTAGATTACCTGAAAAATTCACCTTTTCATATTGGTTTATGATTTGCCGAGATTGGCCAGGGCGCAAGGCAAAGAGAATATGTAGATCTAAAAGAGTAGCAACTCGGAAACAAATAATATAAACCAAAATAAAACCAAAATAATACCTTGCAAAAATTTAAAAATGGCGTATTCAAACTTTATACCTCCGAATCTGATTGAAATGGCCGTATATTGAGAAAACATAAACCTTTTCGAGTGAAACGAAAAGTGCTCCTAACTAAAACAAGTGCTCTGGACGTAATGGAACAATCCTCTCAGCCCAAAAATGTACGAAAATGATAGAAAATGGAGATGAGGTAGCTCATCTTCATGATCTCAATCTACAATAGGATCGGGTCTTCAAATAGGCTCTGATACCATGTTTGACAGCACAGGTATTCCAACAGAGGACGAACACCTTCAATAACCACTCACAAAACCAGATCAAATATCAACACATCGATGTTTTGACGTGGTAAAACCCCTACGAGGAAACATCCACGGCTCCAGTTAACGCGACTACTTGGAGCAGTTTATTAATGCAAAAGAAAAATATTATAGAGAGATTTTAAAAGAGAGTTTCTCACAATCGATCATCGACAAATGACCCTCCGTGATTTTTAATTAGAGATCATGGACCAATCAGGTGTTAAGCCATGGATCAATAGCCGTTAAGATCGAGGAGAATATGAACCGTCGGATCACTCTATGTTGGGAACATATCATGACCGTCAGATTTCCTAACTACAAATGCATATTAATGCATACTAAAGAAACACAATAAGAAACACACTTTTACCTAACAACACATTAGACCAAGTAGATCTTAACTAAATCCTAAGTGTCTAAATATCCTAACAGATCTAAGTACAATAAATAAATATAGGAGTTTATTACAAAATACAATATGTAAAGTAAATCTACTCTAAGAGCATATATCAACCAACCACCACAATCATATATACATAAAGAAGTACTTGCATTAAAAGGATACTTAAGATAACAAGATGCAAGTAAATAAGGAAATACTTCAAGATAAATAACAAGTGCTTGAGAAATGAAAGTACTTGAAGAAAATGGCTTTTTGTAATGTGAAATGAGACCGATGCCTTAAAAGTATCGTGGGAAGTTGTTGAATGCGTGTTTTATTAGATTGTATTTTGAAGGTAGATTAATGAGATTGTGAAAGTAAAACAAACTGGAATAAATTTGGCCTCTAGAGAGGTTATCCCTTTAGCTCAAAGATTTGTTGAGAACTTGTCGAAACCCATTGGTTTCACCAACAAGCCCACTAGAGGTCCCAGAGGTCCAACATTGAGGGGAACAAACCCGATGCATTCAATGAAACTTCCTACACTCCCCCTAGGCAGTTCTTTAAACCAATCAATAGTCCTCTTTTGAGATTGTCCTATTATTACTACTCCACACTGACCATCCCAACATGTATGGAACTTACTCTCAGAAGATCGAGACAAGCACACAACTGAAAGGGTCGGGAACAACACCGGGAGCTGAGGGGAAATGTTTACTTTAAAAAATAAAGTAAAATGCCGAAAGATAATTTATTTTCTAATTACTAAGTCCTCGCTGACCATCCTCTTGCGAGGGGCTGAGGGGATGGTTTATTTTCCAACTTTGAAATTGCATCAAAAGAAAGCTAAACTAGCAACTAATTTTCTACTTTGAAAAAAGGAAAACTAAACTAAAGTTGTGATTTGTTTTTAGCTTATTCTTTATATGTGAGATTGTTTGAATTTTAAAGAAAGAAAAAGAAAACTGAATGGAAAATGCTCAAAACCACAACACCAACCCCCCTAGGGGGAAACACAAAGTAAGGCCTCTCTTGGCTCACTTATTTTATTAACTCGATTACAATGGTCTCTTGGAGAGACTTGGGATGTCTTTAAATGAGATGTGGATCCTTATAATGATGGATTCGTTTTTTTACAATGTATAAAAAGATTTATGAAGGTACATGATGCTTCTGGAAGTCCCAAATGCTTCTAATCCGCCAAATTTTGGCAGAATCTCCCCTTATTTATTCAATAACCTGCACAAAACAACAAACAAAAGAGTGCAAAATATGGCCAAAAACCCTTTAAGAGTGTCTTTGGTTATTAGTAGAAAACCCAAAATATTTCTAAGTAAAAATCTATGATAAAATAGCAAAAAAGAAGTTTAAACTAGCTAAGAAAGAAGCCTTTTCTTGATGATATTACTTGTTGTCCCAAAATAAAAAGTAATGTCAACAAGGATGCTCAAATTTAGAATTTAAACTCTTTAGATTGAAAATACCTTAAGCCTTAAAATATTTCTTTAAAAAATGCCAAAAGATAGAAACTAGCAAGTTAGATCAAATGAATAATTCTTTTGCAAAAAAGGAGATCTAAACTACTTTCCTTTTATGCATACAAAGTAATATGTGAATTCAACTTTAAATCAATAAGCTTTTACTTTCTATGTTCTTAAAGTAACCCAAAACAAAAAATTTAGAAAGTGAGAAAGAGAGGAAAAGAAATGCTTGAACTTTCTTGGAATCTTGGGCAAATGGAGTCTTGTCGATGGGTCAAAGAGGGACTATGTATTTCTTTTGGATATTGAAGACAAAGGTAGGTGCAACCAAGACCAATCTCCTCTTCAAATGTGAGAACCTGCAACACTTAGAGATCTCTTGCCAACAAAATATTAGTAGAATGGTGCTATCTACATAGAATGCTTCATTAAAACATAAACATTAACCGAAATGGATACATGTTATAAAATATTCAAATGTACATATGCAATAAGATCATAAAGCAAGCTAGATTTTCTAATCTTATCCTACTTGGAGATAGCTCCACTAGAAGGCCATTGACTAACAAATGAAACAAGAACACAATAGAAAATTTTACCTCACAATATAGCACTTGACATAGATGTTCCACACATGAAATTTGACACACTCATGTAGCCTACAAAGCCTTTTATTCCAATTCACAATGATGATACAATCCAATGATACACAAGAAAATTCTTCCCAAGCTCCAACTAGCTTTGGCAATGGGAGAATGCTTTATTATATAGCAAGAGGAGAATGTAGTGTAGAGGAGGAGGGTGCACTGCTTGGTAGCTTGACTCATGAAAATTGTGGAGAGTGGGGTTGCCACCTATCACACCACCAATTCATATGACAAGTGTGCTTCAAAGGGGAGAGGGGAAGGCACCACCTCTCAAGAGGTAGGCACACTTCCTCTTGAGGGTGCCACCTACCCAAGAGAGGGGCACACCTCTTCTTAGCTCTCTCTCAATACTCAACTACACCTCACTTACTCAATACCAAAAACCTCTTACTTGCATCTTATGTCTTCCACATAACCTTTTAGGCTTTATTTCACTAAAAACATGTTAAAACATGTTTTCGATAACTTTGCTAAAATTTAACATTTATGATTTTTTATGTCTTTTTGGGCTTTTGAGAGCAAAATTACCTTCTTAGTGATTAAAATCACTAATTTCATTCACAAAAGTGGGTACTTAGGTAAAGTGGGCTCTCTAGGTCCAAAAATGAGCACCCCTAAGACATATAATGCCTCCTAGTACCACTTTTTTAATACAACTTCAAATTACAATTAAAAATTTATGTTTTACAAGAAATGTTTTATTAACTAAAAAAAATAAAAAAAATACTAAGGGGGACTTAGCACATTTCCATAAAACTCTAGGATAATGCTTAGCATGGTTATATACATAACAATTTAGACTTAAAACATACCCCAAGTCATATTTGCTAGTACAATTACTCTAGCTTTGGAGGTTATTGAGTGAAAAAACTCGAAAATCATATTTCTCTTAAAGAGCAAGATATAATTAGCAAGTAAGAAAAACAATCTAGAGTAAAGTAATAGTGTCTAATCCTTGGGTGGCTAAGCCTTTTTTTTTTCCTTGGAAAAAAAACGTAATTTTATTGCTTCATGAAAAAAATTACATTCTGCAGATACACCTCTTGGTGTATTCTATTACATTGAAGTCTGTAGCTGAAAGCTATCTATTGCATTTCATGAATTCTTCTGTAGGTTGTTAATTCCGCAAAAAATTCCTGGATCCAGTGTTGCTGAATGTGTTTCAGCTGGTATTCATAGTAGTGTTTTCATATATTATGCATGACATATATACAAAAATTTTGTTGCTGATAATTGATTTTCCCCCCAAAAAATCATGTTATTCATAGTACTGTTAAACAAAAATTGTGTTGATTTTGATTAATCTAGAAAAGGCCTGTGCAAATATTCATTTGCTTGTTCGTTGTGATACTCAATTATTTTCCACTGGCCCATAGCCAAATTAATCCCCTCTTTTGACCGCTGGTCTGCTTCTTTATTGTTCTCCCTGTAGACATGTTGACAATCAAAGGTGTCAAAGTTTATCTGCAAACGAGTAATGTCTTCCACCAATGCAACAAGTCTTGTGTTTAAACATCTCTATGTGCCTTTTATCTAGTTTATGACATTTAAATATTCCCCAAAAATGTTTAAATACCAACAACCTTTTTCAATGGCAAAGGAAATGAGTATTTTGAGGCTCAAAAGTTCTACAAAGTTGTTTGTTCCTGTCTCGAAGCCAAAAGTCATGATAAAAAAGTGTGAAGTAGAAAGTTAGAGGAGTCCTCCACCTCCACAGATATTTTGCTGGGAATCTCCGTCAAAGAAACCCAGGGGGAGGAACTATCAATCACGACCTCTTGAGGCTGTCTAGAGGAAGGTCTGGTGCTCTGAGAGAGGAAAGAGGGCAGAAGTGTGACACTACTCACTGCAGTCAGCTCAGGGAAAGGTGGGGTTCCTTTGAAAATGAAGGAATTCTGAGTGAGCCAAATGCCCNATCTCTTTTTTTCCACCAAGTATACCAAGATTGATCCAAATCCCTTCCTTCCCAGATGCAATGCAAATTTAACAGTCTATAAATTTCCTTCCAAACTTTGTTGATGAATCGACATTTTAGAAAGAGGTGTAATGTAGTTTCTCCTTCGGATTTGCAGAGAGAGTACCAGCCGTGCCCAACAAAATTCCTCTTCTGAAAGTTATCCCAAGTCGGGACCTTGTTTTGTAGAACATTCCACGTAAAAAGTCTAGTTTTTTCCCGACTTTTGACCTTTCATAAGTTTCTCCACCACTAGACGGACTCTTGGGGGCCTAAATTTGTGTTATATTTTATATAGCCCAGTTTTGGGGAATATATCATAGAGGGGGATGGATCCCAGATCAATTCATCCTCATTGTCCATGATTCTGATCTGTGAGAATTTTAGACAATAAATATATCAATCCAATTCAAGTTTTTCATCTTCACTAAGGCCCATACTAGTAGGATCCTTCCATCCTTGTGACCATAAGGTAGAGCGGTTGGAGTCCGCCAGTGAGCTTAGGTAAAAAAAACCTAGGGACTGTAAACACTGAATTAACTACTCGGTAAGTAAGTGATTTCCTTCACTTCCTGGCCAGGGATCTTTACCTAATTTGAAACGGTTTTCATTACCAAGTTTCCAAGATAAACCATTTTCAATGAGAGGGAAAGAGTTTAGTATGTATTTCCAGATCGCCAAGGCTCCCTTTTTGGATTTTTGTTGACTTCTTATCCAATCCTCTAGAGGTACTGGTGCTATATACTTCTAAATGATGACCTTAGTCCAAAGACTAGAGGTGTTTATAATGCGCCACCCTCCCTTGGCTGCTAGAGCTTTGGAGAAAAGAAAAATGTTTTTCAGTCCCCAACCTCCCAAAGCCTTTGGGACAGCTATTTTATCCCAACGGTGGCTAATCCTTTTGCAAAAAATCACATGCTTAATTCATTTTATTAAAATTCCTCGTAGGGTATGGAAATGTGGTAAAAAAGTTGAAAAAGGGCCATATTGGCCGTCTGGACTTCTGAACTCTGAATTGTAAACAAGTCATTGTTCAATCTTTGGCGGATCATCTGTAAGCCCATCCTAGTGCAACTTGGTGGATAACATGGCTCAAACAAGCTTATAACATGTAGAATCAATTCCAACTTAGACAATTGCAATATCTCAACAATTCACGTATACCAATGCAATGATTTTATATCTCCAATGCAAATTAGATTAGTGCCTTAGCAATTGGGTTATGGGGTCTCTTGTTGTAAGAGCTAGTTGTGTTACCTCTCTAGGGGTGTAAGCCTTTTTACTCCCTAGAGCAAACAAAATTAGTGTTATAGCAAGATTTGCCTCACCATTGCTATCTTGCACAGAGGGCCTTTTTCCATTTCCCTATGCAGACTTATCAACCCCTTTTTGATAAATCCGGATCCATATATATATATATATATATATATATATATATATATATATTCCACTTATATGCTCCCTAATTGCTTTGCAAGATGCGTATACACTTGCTGCTCCACTACAGCTCGCATATATCGGGATTTGTGCCAGAAAATACAAAATGAGGTCGGGTTTCCATGTCATGACAAAAGATCTCTGATCTTTGGCCTTCCATATAATGGAAACGTTCTGACTCAGCCCTTCAGTTGCATTTTGGAGGCTATAAGAGCACAATTTCGAGCTATGGAAAAAGAGGAGAAAACATTCAACTTTGAGAGCAAAGTTACTCTGGAGAAATTACTTCATATTGAGTCTGCATCCCTTTGTCCCTCAAGTCTGAACACAGTGTTCAGCCCCCAAGATCTTTCCTTATTGTTGAGAGGACCTCATTACCTCTTTGATATGAGCTTGCCTTTGGTGGAGGATTGAAGTGGTGGAGACCCAGTTGGAAGGAACTTGGTTTATTGGTTTCGAACCGTGCTGACATGGAAGTCTGTAATGTTGATACTTTTGTTGATCAATTATTAATAGAAACACTCCTTTTCTGTTTGGTAGCTCTCATGTTCCCCAAGCGAATCCTAATGTAGGAAGTGTCCCCTTCCTTAACCAGGGGTCTAATCCTTCTACGACTAGATGGAACAACCAAGCTGGAGGACAAGTTACGCCCTATATCCCTATCCCTTCGATGCCGAATTCGACCAATACTTTTTGCATAACGAATCCACTTAAATCCTCAGGATTCCCACCTGGAGGAGGTCAGTCTTATGTCTTGGGCACCCCTCAACCTGGATCTAATCTAGTTGGGGGCAGTTTTAACAACCCTCATTTTGGAGCTAATCCAACTGGGGGAAATATTCATAACACTTATCAGAACATTCCTGCTGGAATGATGCCCAATCCATCTTTCAAAAATCCATCTGGAGGAGGGTCTTTTAATTCCGGACAAGGTTCTGGTCCTTACCAGAATCCTGGATGGAACGCAACTCCTAATACTTAGTCTTCTGCGGGAGGATTGGGTCAAGTTTCGCAGCCCCGTATCCCGTTTCTGTCCATGCTTAATCTGCCAGATTTGTCTAAACTAATGAACGACCTAGTGAGTCATGATCCCACATGGCCCCCTGGCCCCACCAAGCTTCCGTTAGACATTCCAAAGTTTGAGGGTAAGAATGGCGAGGACCCTGGTGATCATGTCACTACTTTTCACCTCTGGTGCTCATTGAATTCTTTGAATCACGATTCTATTAGATTACGATTGTTTCAACGCACTCTTATCGGGATTGTGTCACAATGGTATATAGAGCTACCTAGGGGGACATATGGGTCTTTTCAACAGTTAGTGTTATCCTTTCTTAACCATTTTCAACTACCCATTCGTTATGATGTTGGCCTTGAACTTTTGTCAAATTTATGCCAGGGTACCGACACTCATATTTCAGACCATATCCAGGAATGGTGTAGGAAAAAATGATTAGTTAAGACTCCCATACCAAAACCTTTATTTTAGAATGGTTTTTAAAGTTTTTGCACACTCCTATTTCAAAGGATGTTGCTACTTCCGGGGTCTTTAGCGAGGAAGAGGCCATTTTTAGAGCCTAGCAATTTGATTTGATCTATGCTCAGTCTAGGATGTTATACCACCTTCTTCCCGACGCACCGCGGTCGACTCATGATCCTAGACAGAGTTTTGGGCCCCATGTCGATGGCATTGTGGGGTCCACCAATGTAAAGTCTGCAGACTCGACAAAGAAGTCTGTTGGAGGGATAGCTTCATTTGGATCCTCCAAACCCACCCAATCGACGGATGTACATTCCGTGCAGTCGTCGAAAAACCCAAATGGTGACCAACAACCAGATGGGAATAAATGGAAAGCTCAAAATAATCGTAGATGTGGGAAGGATAAAGCCAAGGACAAGAATAATAATGGAAAATAGAACGATAATGTTGGAGAGGGTAAGAAAGAAAAGTGTAAGGCTAAGTTTCCTTGTAAAATTTTTACTGATGATCACCTTACACACTTACGCCCCAAACTTGCAGAGGTTGCGAGGCTTTTAAATCTTCTTCCTACTATGCTAACAAATCCTTTTCCTCACAACCAACACTTAGCCTCGAGTTCTTGAAGCGCTGGAAATGCACCTGGTGGGAGTCAAAACCCACCACTGCAAGATGGCAACCATGTTTGTATCAATATAGTTGATGCAAAAATCGATATAGCCACTCTCTCTCGAGATTACGGTTCTTCAAAAGCTAATACCAGCCTAGAAGATCCTTCTCCACCCCCGGAGATGAATTTACAGATCGAGAAACTAGAGCCACTGCCTCGTATTCCGAAAGGAGTATTCAAGCACTCTACCCATAACTCTAATGCTAGAGATGCCCATAACTACTCTATTGTTGAGGATCTGGGCCAAACATCTTGCGCGATGTCTGCTTTGGAGGTACTCAATACGTGTACATCATAGAGGAATGCCTTACTCTCTGCCTTAGGAGCTCTAGAACGTAGTGGCTCAAAGATCATCAATTTTGATGTCACGGATGTGAAGCCTCGCTTACCCTACCATGTGGCTTTCCAAATACACGTGGAGTATTCTAAATATACCATCAAACGAGCGGTCATTGATGAAGGTGTTGCCACTTGCGTGATGTCCTTAGTCTGTTGGAAAGCTATCGGTTCTCCAACCCTTTCAAAGTCATCGACCATGTTGATCTCATTCGACAGTCATTCCTTCCACCCTCATGGTATTCTCCCCGCCTTTCCGGTCTAGTTAGGTGGGAAGACGGTATAGGTGGAAGTAGAGGTAGTTGATGCACCTCTCGATTATAACCTGTTACTAGGTCACAATTGGACTTATGCTATGGTCGTCATCATATCATCCATTTTCCGCATGCTTTGTTTTCCTCATCAGGGGGAGATTGTGACGATTGACCAGTTATCCTTTGCGTATTCTAGCCTGAATGCATCTGTTGGACCGTCAATCCCAGTGGTCGACAATTCTCAGCCGACAACTAAGAATATCCGTGTCAGAATGTATTCTTCCCTCATGGGTACTTTCGACTTCTCGACATCGACTCACCACGTTTACACCATGTCTAGTACGCCCGCTTTAGTAGAGAGGTCCATCCCTTTCCGCGCTTCTTATTTTAGTGACCCTTGGAACCTACCTTCTCCGACTTCATTGATTGAAGGTCAGTCACATGCTGGCATGGCTATGCCACTATCGGCAACAAAGATTGCATATCAAGCTATCCTTGACTCTTTTGCCAGTCCCGATCCTGTTCCCTCACAGACGGTCAAGGAGGATCCAGTT
This sequence comes from Picea mariana, assembly GCA_032191745.1. Classification (NCBI taxonomy): domain Eukaryota; kingdom Viridiplantae; phylum Streptophyta; class Pinopsida; order Pinales; family Pinaceae; genus Picea; species Picea mariana. The sequence goes on along the minus strand of JASDQU010245248.1, from coordinate 13,422 downwards.
CTTAGGCTCGTGCAGGCCACTTCGTTATCTTGTTCACATGATTTCTTGGATGAGACTTTGCCTTCGGATGAAGCCATCCTTGAAGCCATGAATGTTTCTGAGAGACCTTGGGATGATATGCATCATTGATCTTATTTTCTACCAAGTCTTGAAAGAATTAAGAAAGATGATTTTAGATCTACCCCGAGTGAGATAGTCGGTCATGTTGTAGATCCAATTGATACACATGGCATTTACGCCGAAGGGAATATGGCTAGTATTTCTCCTACTGTCCAGATCGATATCTCTCGTACCCCTGACAAGATTGAAAATGTAAATATAGGTGCAGATTGTTTGCCAGAGGAGATTCTGATCTACACCAACCTCTTCAAAGAATTTCGAGACGTATTCACTTGGTCATATGAAGAGATGCCAGGGATCGACCCTCGTATTATTGAACATGAGATTAGGACTTACCCGGATGCTAAACCCGTTCGACAATTTCTTAGAGCTGTTAATCCTAGGAAGGTCACCGCTATTAAGGTAGAGGTAGAGAAGCTACTTAATGCCGGTTTTATCTACCTGATTCCCTTGAACGAATGGGTATCCAACCCCGTTCCTGTGAATAAAAGGCAAGGAACCATCCGCGTGTGTATGGACTTTCGCCACCTAAACAAGGCCTTTCATAAAGATAACTTCCCCATGCCTTTAATTGATCAGATTCTTGATGAGTGTGCGGGAAGCGAAATATTTTCTTTTATGGACGGATTTTCAGGCTATAACCAAATCCAGATCAAACCCAAAGACCAACATAAGACACCATTCATATGTCCTTGGGGCATGTTTGCATATCGAAAAATGCCTTTCGGCTTGAAAAACATCGGAGCAACCTTCCAACAAGCCATGACTTTCACTTTTCATGATCTCAAACACATAGTCGAAGCTTACCTCGATTATCTTGCTGCTCACTCTCGTAAGAGAGTGGATCATGCTATGCACCTTCGACTGGTTTTTGAAATATGCTGTTACTATAGAATTTGAATCAATCCTCATAAATGCATATTTTGCATTAGATCTGGCCGTCTCTTAGGATTCTTTGTCTCTGAGACATGGAACATGGTAGATCCACTTAAGGTTGAGGCAATTCTTTAGTTGCCTCCCCCGCACATGATTAGACAACTTCAAGGTTTACAGGGGAAAGCTAACTTTTTGTGTCAGTTTATTGTGAATTATGCCAATATCACTAAGGGTTTCATGCGCCTATTGAAGAAAGGCACCCCGTTTATCTGGGATGAGTGAGCCCAACAGTATTTTGACGCTTTAAAGAAACCCTTGGCATCGACCCCTCTGCTGAAATCTCTTGATTACAGTAGATATTACTTGTTGTATATCGTCGCGTCTGAAGAGACCATTGGCATGGTTCTAGTTTAGGAGGATGATGATCTCCACGAGCACATCATATACTATCTCAGTCAAAATTTAGTAGGTCCTGAACGTAATTACTCACATGTTGAAAAGCTAGCTTTGGCTGTCGTCCACGCAATCCAACGTTTACGACACTATATATTGCTTTGCAAAACTACTGTGGTTGTCGATGTTAATCCATTTCAATACATCCTCACTAGATGTATCATAGGCAGAAAATGTAATAAATGGATTGTCATCTTACAAGAATTTGATCTCGACTTTGCTTCGACCAAGTCCAAGAAATCACTAGTTTTTGCAGAGTTAATATCTGATTTTCCACGATTAGATGAAGATGTTATTCATGTCGATTCGTTCATATATGAACACATTTTCCTCGTCTCCTAGTCCGACCCCTGGTATGGAGATATTGTTTTATATCTTCAAACCTTGAAGTTTGCTCAACATCTCTTGTGAGATGATCGTTGACGTGTTAGATACCAAGCCAAAAAGTATACAATCATCAGCGACACTTTGTATCGTCAAGGAATAAATAGTATCTTACGTCATTTATTAACTCACAAGGAAGCTGAGTTAGTCCTTAATGATTGCCACAAAGGGGCTTGTGGTGGCCATTTATCCGGGCTTGCGACAACCCAAAAAATCTTGTGAGACAGTTACTTCTGGCCCACCATCTTTAAATATTGTATTGAAGCGGTTAAGAAGTGTCACCCCTGCCAAGTGTTCACTCGAAAAATGCACTCGCACCCAACCCCTCTTCACCTAGTTGTTACCGTCGGTCCCTTCACCAAGTGGGGAGTAGATTTCGTTGATTGCAACCCAACTTCGGCTAGGGGTCATCAACACATTATTGTGTCTTTCGACTACTTCACCAAGTGGGTCGAAGCCATGCCTACCGTGAAATCTAATGGGAAGACTACAACTTTTTTCGTATTCAACCAAAATTATTGCTTGGTTCGGTATCCCGAGTGAGATTGTCACTGATCATGGTAGTCACTTTCAAAATAAAATGATGATAGAACTAGTATCTAAGTTGGGGTTTAAACATGATCACTCGTCTCCTTATTACCCCCAGGAAAATGGGAAAGTAGAGCCTGTCAATAAGTATCTTAAGACCATCTTGCAAAAAACTGTCAGTCGGAACAATTCCAACTGGCACATCATGTTATATCCTACACTTTGGGCATACTGAACTTCAGTTAAGACTGCGACTGATTTTTCTGTTTTTCAGTTAGTACACGGTGTGGAGTCGATACTTCCCATTTAATGTGAAATCCCTTCTCTCAAATTGGTAGTTGAGCTCCTACCTGACACTTCAAATTTAGAGCGACGCCTTGTACACCTAGAGAGTCTTGAAGAGCAATGTCAGGACGCCTTTACGACTATCGAGGAAAACAAGAAACATGTCAAGGTTCAGTACGATAAGTCTGTCCGTCTCCGGTTGTATGCTGAGGGTGACTTGGTCCTCTTGTATGACCAAGCCAAAGAACTGCTAGGGGCAGGCAAGTTTAAACCCATGTGGCACGGTCCTTATATCGTGCGACGTGTTCTATAAAAAGGAGCCTACGAGTTGGAATATTATGAAGGGAATAAATTTGCTGAGCCCAGAAATGGGCTCTACTTAAAAAGGTATTACGCTTGAGCCCTAGGATTGGGCAAAACCCTTTGTATACTAATGTAAATTTAGTGCATATACACCTTTTCCCCTTTTTTTATTTGGCTTGCTTGTCGAGTTTTCCCTTTTGTTGGCAGATGTCAATCGAGTCTTTGGTCTACGTAGGATTTGTAGATGAAGCTAGTCATCATACATGGAACTTAGCTTCCGCCGCCTGGGTGATTTACTTGCCCAAGGGTCTGTTGGTGTCTTCAGGTGGCGTATGCCTAGGGCCATTCATGAATAATGTGGCCGAATACAACGTCGTCATAGAATTATTGCGCGATGCTATCTCACATGGTATTCACTCTATAGAGGTGTGCCTGGATTCTTAGTTAGTCATATATCATTTGAACAGTCATTACCATGTGCGTGATCCAAAGTTACTCTGTCGATTCCTACGGGTACGTCTTTTAGAATGACAATTTGATTTTATTACATACTTTCACATTCTTAGAAGTTCCAATCAGGTATCTGATGCCTAAACTAATTATGTTTTGAATTGGCATTTGTCAAATTAATAAAGAAAAGAAAACCATTAAATCAATGTACACATTGTAAGATATAAGTATAGTTGAAGATCCCTATTTATATATGTCCAAAAAATATGGTGTTTTATATTACAAAATTGGGGATAAAACCCTCAAAAATACATATACAACTGATATACATGTCCCATGACATCTACGCCTGTGGCGCCGGATGAGTCTTGTGATACCAAACCACAGCGTTGGTGAGACATCAGAAGAATCGTACCCATTCTCTAGGTACACCAACAACCTGCCTCTACATGGCTTCAGGAAGATCCTCCACCTAAACCATAGGAATCCTCTGTGTCAAATGCGACAGGATTCCCTGCATGTTCTGAAGGACTCTCTACACCTCTCCTCCCACTGCCTCATCTCCCCGGTGCCTCCACCTATGTCGTAGGAATCCCTCTGGCCATTGCGGACCCACGTTTGCAACCATGCAAGTATCGAGTTAATATTTAAAAACACCATCCAAAAATATTTTTGTTCTTTTAAATACAAAAATACAAAAAATGAAATATATAAAAAATATTGTTTACCTATGGTGCCGTAGGCGGCTCCTGGTGGAAGAAGCATATCAGGATCACCTCTAAAATCAATTCCCCCATAGGGATAGTCATCCATAGCTATGATTTGTCTACTCCACCAGAAGAAAAAATCATTGTTGTAGGGTGTCACCACCCTACCTCCCCCTTGCCATCTCATGACCTCAATCCATCGCGCCATAGATGGATCACGTGGCCCTCTAGGAATGATGTCCACTCTAGGTCCCAGGCTTGGGATCCACTCAAAAAATAATCTACAAAGGATAGAGGCAAACTAGAAGTTTCGCTTTGCCCCTTGCTTGCACTCTGTCAGCTGACCTTTCATATTGGTCAACAGTGAGGTACACCAATCATACATGGTAGGTCTCGTACACTCCAGTGCGTAAAACATAAGCGGTCTCGATGCTTGATGCAGCGAGGCTGACCTTATGATACTGGTAAGCACGAGCACAATAATCTTTAGGTTGAGGTTACCTATAGCCCGGATAGGGATTTAACTTCCCACCATGGGAGTCCCTGCAACACAGTGGGCCTCGATGTATTCTTTGACCTTCATCCCACTCCCGGCCCCACGTGATTTGAGGTCCATGACCTCTCCTCGGCATGAAAGTCTTGTCAAGAATTAGATGTCCTCTACTTCGATCCTTAATGGTTGTCCATCAAGGATAAAGCTCTTGCTATCTGGATCCCAATAGCCCACCAACATTTCCAATAACCTCACTTGGGCCCTCATTCCTTTGAGAGCCCAAAACTTGTATAGACCACATATTTTCAATGTCGCTTGAGCCACTGGATCCCCATCCACTATTGCATCTACCTCCTCATGCTCTCTCTCCCTCCACTCCAACACCATCCTGCAAAAACCAATTCAATTTTTGAGTTAGAAACTTATTTTTTGCCATTTTGCGCAAGTATATGTGGGTTATCCAAGAACATTTGTGGTTAGGGCCTGATATACGCTCCCTGTAGTTCACACAGGGGCGTATATCTGGTCGTATACACAACATATTACTAGAAACCTGCGTATACCAAAAAACTCAATTTGCACCCTCAAAAACAAAAAAAATGGAGTCTAATTCAAAATTGTAAACCATTGAATTTGAAGAGGATGGGATGAAGAGTTCCCTGGACCAGACGGTTTGCGATTCCGTTGCCTATTGCTCCTGTGATCGCCGTTTGAATTCTGGAGGTATGGTAGTTCAAATTGCACTATTTTGGGTGAAAATGAAAATGACATAGTAAATTTTGTTTTTATTACTATTTATAAAACATTTTTACCCATTTGATATAGTTTTATGCTATTATTTTGTCTAATGGACTAATTCAAAAATGGTTTTAAGCTGGTTTTTGTAGTTTTGACTCAATTTTCTTACAGATTTCAACATCATGGTTGGCCGTTTGTCTCCTCAGACAGGTATATTCATAACCTAGCATATAGGATAGGTATTCACTACATCGTGCGGTTTTGCATTATCCTTCAATTACCACTTTTTACGCCTTAGGTACGAACCCATTTATTGCGATGCATTAACCTCCATCTGCTATCATAGCATTATTAATAAATGGTAGAGACTTACCAAACATGGGTACCCTAGTTAGAACCTCTTTGTCATTTGTTGCCCATGCCAAGATTTTTCCTTAGGACCGGGAGTCCATTAGAATTTGATACATGACTTTACAATGAGCCTCATTTCTCATTCATGCACATGCGGCCTTATTACCCACAGACTCCCAAAAAATGAGTCTTAGTTAAGCTCTTTTTCGACTCGTTATTAAAAATTGAAAATATCGCCGAGTGATTTTTCCCTTTCACACTCGTTAAAATTATATTTGAAATTTCATGAGTCTTAGTTAATCTCTTTTCCGACTCGCTATAAAAAATGGAAAAGATCACTGAGTGAACTTGTCTTTTTCACACTCATAAATTGGATTTGAAAAGACATCTATTTGGCACAAGTTTACCCCTTTTTCACACCAAGTAGACTAAAAGATATAAAAAGGACATTTTTTGGCGTTAAAATTGTGATTGCATCTCATGCCCTTGCTTGCAGTATTGAGCCTTTATCCGGTTCTCTCTTTTCATTACAAACCATGGCCCAAGAAGTTTGCATCCTCAACCAAGTAGAGCCTTGTTTACATCCTTCGCAATTTGACACCCTATACCCCGGAGGGAACATCACACCGAGTGTCCATCTCCCACATGCATTTCCTTGCATTGAGCATAGGTACGTTCCACTGCTAGAACTAGTTTTGCTTGCTTGCGACACTCATTCCCTCCTCTGTATCATAACATTCACTTGTTATGAAAAAACAAAAAAGATGGACAAGAAGGGAGTACTATATTTTAATTGGCAGCAGTCGTGTCACCTTTGAATGGAGCACAAAGTTATTGAGTCCTTGCGTCATCATAATTTTGGGTTTAGCATGGCCTTGGGAAGCTAATCTCGTTACAAAATTTTCTCTACCGACTGGATAATCTTCCAGTCACTATAGAGAACATTATGGATGCCTCCTGCATATAGTTGTCACATCATTAAGTTTATGCTGCCAGACTCCACCGTATGTCTCATGCTCTTGTTCAAAGGAAGTCTATCAACCTGTGTCATCCAATCCTCAGAAATATCGACTTTGCATGTCGGCCATACCCTTAGTTTGTCTCAGAATCACATTATACTTTGGTCTTATGGTGCACCTTGGCCCTGCTTTCATCATTGGTAGGTCACCTTGAACCCAACAATCGACATTTCATCATGGGTCGTTGACTGGGTGGTTCCCTTGTGTTCGACGACAAGAAATCTATTCACACTTTGGGATTTGTGCAGTGTCTTGGATGCCATTAGCATTATTGGTGGTTTCCTCACCTTTGTCAGTAGGTTTCATCATTGGTTTCTATTCAGAGGGTCTTTTTCGTGTACCGCTTGCATTTGGCACATGCGAAAGACGCATAGGGTCGTTGGTTCGTGAACATGTTCTTCATCTGATCTCCACAAAATCATGAAGCTCCTTCTTTGTTCCTCATGTTGACTGATGAGAGATGCCTTAATGCTCTACTTTCAATGGGTCTCTTTTCATTGACTTCATCTCATGTATTCTGGATACGAGACCTAGAGTTTTATGAGTACCTTGAGGCTTGCAGTCATTAGTGGCAAGCTCTCTCGCCATTGACATATGAGAATACATCAATGTCTTATGATCAATGGATCTCTCAAGTGTTCGACACCATCTCCTTTATTCACATTTGTAGAGATGTACTCGGTGCCTTGATACCTACGTTCATAATTGGTAGGTTGTCTCGTGTTTGTTAACGGTATACCTCAATGACCGGTAATCAAACGATGTCTCATCGTGTTTGACCTCAACTCATTTATTCACATGATGTAGACTTGCACCATTGGTGGATTGTATTAAAGACATCACTTTGTGACACAACTTTCCTGAGATGTTGATTCCATTTCATTGGACCAATACCTATTTGACGTCAGCGATCATGGGAGATTAGATTATACTCCATGGTATATAGATATCTTCAGATTGATTTTGAGACTGGTTTCACTGGGCCTTGTTCGTGACAAAAGATCTCTGATCTTTGGCCTTACATATAATGGAAACGTTCTGACTCAGCCCTTCAGTTGCATCTTGGAGGCTATAAGAGCACAATTTCGAGCTATGGAAAAAGAGGAGAAAGCATTCAACTTTGAGAGCAAAGTTACTCTGGATAAATTACTTCATATTGAGTTTGCATCCCTTTGTCCCTCAATTCTGAACACAGTGTTCAACCCCCAAGATATTTCCTTATTGTCGAGAGGACCTCATTACCTCTTTGTGATGAGATTACCTTTGGTGGAGGATTGAAGTGGTGGAGACCCAATTGGAAGGAACTTGGTTTCTTGGTTTCGAACGGTGCCGACACGGAAGTCTATAATGTTGATACTTCTATTGATCAAATATTAATAGAAATACTCCTTTCCGTCCTATCGATATCTTGCAAATATATGATTACTATCCATCGGCATGTTTGTAATGTTTATTAATGGATTGTGCTATCTTATGTGCTAACTCATTTTATATATTGTCACTACATACTTGGATCACTTGTTTGTTGAGAACTTCTTGCAGGTGTAAAGCTTTGGGTCAAAGTGCTCAATGGTGGAACGACATCAAACGATTGGATCGAGGTAGGATTCTTCCTCGTATTGCACATTAGTTTATATAGCACATGTTGGAATTGAGTTGATTTCTGCAGTCATACCTATCTGTTGTGGTTTACCCTTGGCGATAGAGAGTTTTTCCCTTGTAACAATTAGCAAGGTAAATCTAGGAGGGTGTAAGACTTTTTACTCCTCCTAGAAATCTTTGCAAAGTAGCTTATCCAAGACAATAGTGATATATCTTAGTGAAGAGTGTATACATTTATACTCCTCCAAGGGTTTAGACAAAAATAACCATGAAACAAGAAGAAATAACAACAATATGCAGAAAATTCCTTACCAATTCCAATAGATAGCAAGTAAAATACCTTCTCAACCAAGAATATTCCATGAAAAATCAAGAACAAGTCATCCAAGTGATAAATCCTTAGCTTCTTCCACCATAAGACAAGTACTAGCATCAAAAAAGCACAAGAGAGAGAGACATGCGATTTTCCCAAGTAGGGTGGAAATTTCAGCCAAAGCAATATGTGATTCTCAAGTGAGTTATGTCTAAAATGAAAGTGACAAGGTCTTTATTTATACAATACCTTGTAAAACCAATTTTTTCCACATACTTAGGGAAAAACACAAATTAGGGAGGTTGGCCTCCTCAATTTTCTCCTTTACAAAGTATAATTCAATTTACAAAAGAAGAAAGCCCTAATTAATGATGTCATTCCCTTTAGGTGTGACATTTTGGCATAATGAGCAAGTCGTTGAGGTTCTTGAGGGAGAAGATGGGCCTCCAAAGGCCATATCTTCATGTGCAAGGGTCTTCCTTCATGAAAATTTTCCAAGTCATCATCAAACAATCAAAGACCACCAAACCCTAGATCTCCAAGTGTGACGTCATGCCCTAGGATATGTCGTTTTGAGCCTCCAAGGCTAAACATTGGGCAAAGGTAGGGCTAGTATCCTTCTACAAGTTTTCCTCTCATGCCTCCAAAGGAAATTCTCACCATCCACGTGTCCAAAGAGAAGGGGGTGCATCATCCAACCTGTGGGCTTCATGCCCCAAATGAAGGTTCAAGTGACCTTGTGTCTTCACAATCAAGCTTTCACCTGTCAAGGACATGCAAGGACAAACAAGTATGTCGTCCAAGGGTCCACAAGTCACAATATCATGCCAAGTAATCCATATATAATAAAACAACCACCCAAACACGTGCATAAAATCCGCCCTTTTTCAATATAAAAAAATGCTCAAAGACCTTATAGAACTTGCTAAATTTAGATATGGGAGGGGTGTCATAGTGCTCTATTGGGTGAACCAATTCCTTAAGGAGGGGATGTTCTCAAATATAAACCTCTCTAATTCATGTAGTCAATGTGAGGTGGATGGGGTTAGACTTCTAGGTATGGGTTTTTTTGTGGAAAATCCCCCCTTGCAGACAAGTGAAACCCCCCTTGGGTCATGTTTCCTTTGACCCAAGACAGAGGGAAAAAAATGGTGTACTACTTTCCCCTATATATTATATATGCTCATACATACAATCAGAAGAGAGGAAAAAGAATAAGATAGATATCATACCTCTTTCCAATCGGTTGTCCTCACTACTCCAGCTCTCAATATGGATTCCATGTTTTTGATGCCCAAACTCCTAGTATGAAAGCAGTCCTTCGAGAATCGAGACAATCCTTCCTCTATAATGTATTGTTAAGCAAAATAGATCCATCTATGCTTGAATTAGGAAAATATAAACATGCATATGTTAATCTAAACATCATAAACATGAGGGGAATAGGCTAACTTATATTATGGAAAACATGGAAAAACTTACAACCCGGATGACATTGCACTAGAGTTCCTTCAAGCTTTCCTTTCTATCCCTTGAATGCTACAAGAATATAGGTATGATGCTATTAATTTCTCTCTCCCTTTTACCCAAGAATGACCTTCATTATATAGGATTTTGAGGCATAACAACCTTGGGATATTTTGGGAAGATGGTTGAGGATTTATCTCCATAGTTGGGATTTGGATTATCAAATGAATCTTGAGTTTTCCTAAGATGGAGCCAAGATATATGACTCAAATCCTTGACCCAAATAAACTTAAACTTCTTGGATATTTCCCTTAGAAAAATGTGGCATAGTTGTAACCTCTTCATCACCCCAATAGCACTGAGAACAAGGCAATGATATCACTCCCTCATAACTGAGCAAGGAGCAATGACAAGGGTTCATCGCTCCCTATACATGGATAGGGGAGAGATGACACTCAAACAAGGTCAAACAATCAAGGTAAAAAGTAGAATTTCGACCTCCAAATGATGTATTTATCATCAATCATGTATTGGGAACATGACAAGTACTTCCACATGGTGATAAAATTGTGACATTTAAGTGCAACACTTAGAATAACATGATACATAAGTGTGACACTTAGTAGCGTGACAAATCGACACTTAGTAGAATGTGATACATAAGTGACAGATAAGTGTGACACTTAGTAGAATGTGATACATAAGTGCAACCCTTAGTAGTGTGGGAATTTGGTGTGTAATAGGTTTCATGAAATACAAGGGCTTGTATTGTCTCATTTATGGACACCTTTGTTGAGGGCTAGCCACATCGTTTTTCTCTTTTTGCTTTTTAAGGCATATTTTTTCCAAACCCTTTATTAGCCATTTTCTTTGCATGTGTCACTAAGTTGAAGACAATAAGGGGCACTAAAAAGGAAATTCATAGCCCACATGTTGATGTTTTGGTAGTTTCGGGAGGTATTAACCTCCAAGTGTAACCTTTGTACTTAGAATAGAATATTCTGGAAGTAAGATAACTATTCAACATATTTGTGAAAACCCTAGAAGAGAAGTTGGCCCAAAGAGAATAATAATAAAGTATTAAAAGGCTCCAGAAAGTGAGGCTGAATCCACATGAAAAGACACTTTGGAAGACTCGTATAAATAGAGGTTAGGCGCTCGTCATTTGCACATACTCTCACTCAATAGAAGGAGGGAGCAAGTTTGAAAAGAAGCAGTTTCAGTTGCAGTAGAAGGAGGTGCAAGTCTGGAGCGGGTGGTGCAGCAGTTGCCGTGGTGTAATCTCAGCCTTTTTGGTATCTCTCTTGTGTGTTTCTCTTGGTAAAGGTACGCTTCTATTAGTAGAGGTACGTTCTCTTGGTATTTTATTGCTTCTGCAACATTGGTGTTTCTGGTTAGGGTTTAATTGTTGGTTCTAGTGTGGACTTTCCAGAATCATTCTATATAAGAAAAGGTTATTGTGATCGAGGTGGAATAGTGAATTCTTATGGTTGGGTGACAATGATGTGACATTGTTTATGGTTAAATGATCATATTGAAATTTTAACATGGTATCAGAGCTAATTTCCTCCATAACAGTCTAACCGCTGGAAGGAATATCCTTAGTTTCTCCCATTGTCAAGCTCATTGAGAACTTATTGAACCCACCAAGAATGTTTCCTAAGTAGGGCACATCTTTCTCCTGGATCAGATCTCCAAAATTTTGAAATTGAAAAATTAGGTTTCCTCATAAAACCTTAGGTCTGTAGTACTAGTTGTAGTTGCAGTGCCATTTTCTTCGCACTAATTTCTTCGCACCAGTTTCAATGTCAGTTGTAGCACCAGTTGCAG